>PVKU01000699.1:169163-415560 GCA_004027475.1 Anoura caudifer
TACAGGGCCTTACAGATGTGTATGATTAAATTAAGAAAAATACCCTTTTTTCCATTTCCCCCCAGTTTACTCCTTTTTGCAATTTAATGTGATGCATTGAACTAATTAAACTGAATTAGGTCTGGTAGGTTGTCAAGATGAGAGAAATTTTTATTTAAAAAATACATAAAGCTATTCATTTTAGAAATACCTTTTCTTGCTTCTTAATTCACAGTGTTTGGGTCATAACTAAGACAAGACACTTATGTTTTCCTCTCTGCCTTAATGAGTGCTCCACACTGTTTGTAGTAGACAGGATTGCAGTGTTAGCCAATTAGCAAAGTATACAGGATGCAAGGCTTATCTGTATTCTGCACAAAGTTGAGTCATGCGTCTTCTACCATTATCATTGTTTTCTCTTCCTCAGAGATGCTCATTATCATGCATAGCTTTTGCTTTTTGGCAGAATAGATAATGTCCTCTGGGGGTTGAACCTCAAAGTAACTTGACATCCTCATTAACTTTTATGGCAACTACGGTGTGAACACCCTTATAATGAAAAGTTGTCTCAAACTCCTATCATTTATTTCTCCCTCTTTTTGTTTCATACAACCTCATATTATTATAGATTGGGAAAAATGAGAAGAAAACCAAAAGAAATCAACCAGATTTTTAAATATATTTTTGTGTTTGTCTAAGTATATATGGCTATTTTTTTCTCATAAACTAAGAGGCAGGTGTTCTATGAATATAAAACTTAGTAGTTCACTTAACCATTTAATGTTGTCATTTTGTAAAATTTGAAGTTTGAAAGGGATGTCAGAGATGACTGAGAGTGCCCATCTTATTTTATAGATGATGTTACACAGACCTAAAGACAGGAAAAGGCTCACCAAAATTGGCAGAAGAAAATTAAAATGACAGAGTATTTTTCTAAGCCAACTCTGTTTAATGTATGTTACAATATGCTTAAGTATTTTAAAATATGAAAATGTAATATAGGTTTGGCAGAGAGATTTGCCTACACTTTTCCTTTGTATACCATCCTCCAGATTACTATAATGTGTACATTTGAACATGGCATTTTTCTCTTTAAAATGCTTAGCTAGTTCTTCATCACCTGTGACAGTGTTTCACAAACTTGTATGGTCATCAGAATCCCAGAACACCTACCATACGAAGCTCCTCATTCAGTAATCAAGCACATACTGACTTGTAATTGCTTATACAAGTATGTAGTTTGAGAGGAAGATCATTGTGACTGGACACTTTTTTCTTCATCCTATATGTGTATCAATATATTATTACTCTCTTCCAAACAAAATATATCCTGCCTTCAGAAATGCACGTTTATAAATTGCTTTATGAGATGCCTACCAGGGGAAGCATGTGCCATTCACAAGGATCAAAGAGTTACTTGGAGTGTGTGGTGATGAATTAAGAAATGGCTGTGGCTTTCAGAAGTGCTTGAGATGGAATTTAAACGAAGCAGTTGGAAGACTAATTGACTTAGAAAATGTTTTTACAAGACATTGTCACTAACCACACAGTTACAAATACGTCTTCCTGACTGTGGAATAGAAAGGTATAGGGGTAAACATTTGTATCCGCATCCTCATTATGTCCAGGGACCTTGGAGATCTGAGCTTCCCGGTTCAGAGCAGCGCTGCGTTTGTACAACCATAGGCCAGTCTCTAAAAGTAACACCATAATAAAACATTGAATCTTTTGCTTACATCTCTGAAGCCCGTTAAAAGGGGATCAAAAGACATAATCCAAATTATTAAAAGTCTTTTATTCCCTTTCCCCTTCATTTTTTAGTTCCTTAAAACCCTCTGAAGATTCTCACTCCACAAACCACAGTTATGTCATTGCTTATTTTTCTTGGATAATTTTATGTTCTTGACAACTTTTGTCCCCACCAGAATCACTAATCATACACATGGCGCACCTTCATAGCTCCCAGGACAGTAATTCTGAAGCTGTCGGCTGCTCATTTTTGAAAGGAGTAGACTCTACCATGCTTGCTGCTTTTCTCACTAGAACCTGCCTTCCTTTTCTAGTCTAAGTAAGAAGGAGGCAGGAGTATACGATTGTAGAGACTTGCATGTTAATAATTATATAAATTACGTAATTTCAGTTTTTCTAATTTTAAATGTTCAGTGTATAAAATATACAAAAATGAAACATTAATAGGAACAACCTGCATTTCTACTACCCAATTATAGATACAATTAACAGATCATTGTGTCTTTTTTCCATTTATGGATATATATATATATATTTTAACAAATACAATCCAATAACAGGATTTAGATTATGTTGTATATACAATTTTCTATTCATACTTATCCCATGATGATCTCTTCAAAAATAATAAATACATACAAATGTAATTTTAAAAATAATTGTGTTACATGAATATATCATCATTTCTTTAAGCATTCTCATGTATGTGGAGAATCCATATGAAATAAACTTTAGAGCCCTTGCTGGTGTGGCTCAGTGGATAGAGCACCAGCCTGCAGACCAAAGAGTCACTGGTTCGATTCCCAGTCAGGGCACATGCTTGTGTTTCAGGCCGGGTCCCCAGTGGGGGGTGGGGCATGTGAGAGGCAACAACACATTGATGTTTCCCTCTCTTTCACCCTTCCCATCTGTCTAAAAATAAATAAATAAAATCTTTAAAAAAAAGAAATAAACTTTAGAAGTCTCCATTTTAGGAAAATATCCAATTTCAATACCTGAGGAAATTCCCAATTACTTTTGAAAACCCTTCAGAATCTTCAAAGACCCACAGGTACTTTCAACTACAAAAGAAAATGTTTGGTATAAAATAAAACAAGTTTAGATCCAGTTGCACATTCTTTTTAAGTTACCTAGAAATTAAGTCAAGGTATCTCTCCCTCTGTTCCAGGGGACAAAATAAATATTTTTAATTTCTATTTTTTAAATTAAATTTTAAATTCAGCTTGCAAAGTTCTTCAAATTTTGGTTTTCATAATAACCATAAGTATATATTCATCAGCACATATTTTAAAGTTGCTGTAATCATGCAATTACTCCATCAATCTAACACAGACAGTACTTGTTTTTCATGGTAATTTTATTCAGTATTTTGTACCCCAGGCATACTAAAAATTCATTTTTTAAACAAATAAAACTGGAGCCATCAGTGAAAAAAAGCCGAATCTGATGGAATTTTTAAGTAAATGCCAACTTCAGTATTCAATTTATTTACTCAATAAGAGGACAATTGATGGATAAAGAGAAAAACAGTATGTTTCAGTCAAACATTCTAGATTTGCAGCTTAGTCCTGTAAAAGACGTTACCAAATAATGTAGAATAACACATTTTTCTTTCTCTGAGCCCCCTACCAAAGAAGCTTTCAAAGTTGCAAACGTTAACTTTCCTGTAACCTTGTAAAGTTGGCTCAATCCACACTGCTCAGTTGAAGAAACTACACAAAGGAGAGATTAATATCATAGCTTAAAATGCAAATAGCACCCTCACAAGCATAGCCAACGCAAATTTTGCACTATGTTTTACACTTATACCTAGTTACCTGATGTCCTTCTTGGCAAAAGATAATATTATCATGACAGTGGTGACACTAGTGGCAATAGGACAATGAAGATGGCTACTAACATTGCTACTAATAATAGCAATAATCCTAACAACAAGAGCAGTCGAAACAAAAGATTATTATGATTGGGAAAGTTGGAGAAGATTCAAAAATCTTAATCAAAACAAATTAAAATGAGGAAATGCTGTTTTAAAGAAAGTTTTGTATTTTTAAGAGAAGATACTCTTTAGTTTATTGTCCTCCAAATTAAGTAAAGGTAGGGGAGCAAGTTATAAGATTGCACTGCTTTCTGACAGCTAAAGTGGGGGAAGGCTGGAGGGGAGGGATTGAACAGAAGGAAAAATGGCTCATCAACATTGACAACCATGAGATTGTGGGGCGGAGGAGTGGGGAATATAACAGGACTAAGAGGTAATGAAAAATTATGTAATATTGTTTAAATACTAAAAATTTTTAAAAATTGAGAATCTGAACTATTTCCAATGTCATTTAAAATTTTTGCCACAAAAAGATGTGTTTTTATAATTATTAATAGGATAGTTTCTACATTTCAATAGCATTTGTTACTTCAAATTATTTTCAATAGTATTTGTTACTTCAAATTATTTTCAATAGTATTTGTTACTTCAAATTATCTATAAACATTTACCATATTTATAGATAACGTCTTTTCTATACCTATAATGTACTTATTATAATTTATAATCTTATCTAGGCCTATAATCTCTTATCTATATCTGTATAATTTGATAGATATTATCTATAAGATAAATTTTATTATTCCCATTTTAAAAAAGAAAAAAAGGCTCAACAAAAGCAAGTGACTTCATTGGAGGAAAACAGTGTAAGGAAGGGGAAACTATGGTTTTGGTCCCTAATATTCTGACCTTAGATTTGCAGAACACTATAGCTGTCTTTCATTCAGCACCTACTATTGCTGAATTCATGAATTTAGTGAATCTTTTGAGACCCTTGCATTTCTCACTTCTTGAAAGCAAATTATTAAATAAGTAAATAAATAAATGTTTACTTTATAGTAGAAAGAAGGTTAAATGTAAATTAAGCAGAGACTGGCATTGATTGATTTCAAACTTAAAAAAAAATACATACCTAGAAGCTTCTATTAAAAAATAAATTTCCTTTCCTCTATAAAATTAAAAAAATATTATATTGCTTTCTGAAAATCAATTCTATTTATTCTATCTTGATCTACTGATTAATTATAAAAGGCAAAGATGACTTTTTTCCCAAAGTTTTGGCAGGAATGTATAGATTCAACTAAATGAAACTGTATGTCAAAAAAGAGTAATAGCAATTTTACATGATTTACCTAATGGACCTAAGCTTATTTAGTTTCTCACATCTAACAGCTTATCTAACTACTTTTCTCTTGATCTGTTTGCCTCCCCTACTAATCCCTTAGGCCTATCTAATCTCCTCCTGTGGCTTCTTTCCTCTAAGACATCCTTTCTTTATATTTGAGGCAAGAGGAAGAAATTTTTAACACTGCCTAGACTTGGTTTTGAGGTTGAAGGTCTACATCCTGGGTCTTATTCCATTAAACTGGTACCTGTGTGGAATTTCACTAAATATAACTAAAATCATTAGCCATTTTCGTAAGAGTAGAGTCTGAAGCTCTTGGTAGATTTTGGAATCAGTCAGTACTGGGTGTGAATTCATTTCTAACTTTCTAAATACAACTGTGGGTGAATTCAACTTCCTGAGCTTCACTTTTTTTACCTGCAAAATCGGAATTCTAATTTTTGCTTTAAAGAGAGGCTGAAGTTTTAATAACATAATAGTAAAATATATTATAATATGTAATATATTTAATAATGCTATATATGTATAATAAAATAAACAAGTAGTGAAATAGATGGTGGGAACCAGGTTTTCCATTTGCTGTAGTGGGAGTTTACAGATAAGCAAGAAGAGATTAGAATGACCCTTGTTGTAATGAATTAGATTTGGAGACAATATAAACTCATATTTTGATTTATATAGATGCAAATGGTTACATATAGAAATATTTATAGGTATGTATATATTTGTAGGCTAGTGCACAAAGATACATTTCCTTACTTTGTCTGCCAAGAAGGTCTAGAAATGACAATACCCCAGTAGCAGTGAGTTGCATCTAGCATGCAGATCATGATCTCTAATACCCTTTTAAATAAAAGAAGCCATGCCCTTGGATAGATGGTGTATTTTAGGACTGTAGCAGGAAATGAACAGGGTGAGCCTGGGACATATTGAAATATCATAATGTAAAAGAGTGCTAAAAACCAGAATAAATAAATCCTCCAGTGTTGAAATTTGTAAAGAAGACACAGAAGCCAACTAAAATATCTCCCAAAGGCCAAAGCTGACCGAGTTGAACAGCAAAGTAAAAGTAGCATTAGATACAGCACAAAGTATAAATAAATAACCATGAGTCCTTTTTGATATAAACAATTGAGTAACTAAAAAAAATGAAGAAGAAGAGACATAAAATACTTCAATATTTCATCCTCAAAGAAGTGAAGCATACTTCCACTTAAATGTGTGTGGGCTGAGCATAGTGAGCTTCTTCTAGAAATACAGAAAAAAAAGTAACTTTACAGTGGAGAAACCTGACAAAGATATCAGCCAGGTGATGAAGGTAAACAGTGTTAAGTTGTGCTGATAGGTTGTACCCTTGATATGATGTCATGAAAATGGCAATTTAGCTTATGATGTCATGAAAATGACAATTTAGCTTAATGGTCTTCCTCTCAGAAACACACAACCCCAGTTAAATCATTAAACACACACACACACACACACACACACACACACACGCCAGACATGTTCCATGGGAAAAAAATGCCTGACAAGTACTCTTAAAATTTTTCAAGGTCATTAAAACAAGGGAAATCTGAGTAATTGTGAAAGCAATGAGTAGCCTAAGAATATATGACAAATATAATTCTATATCCTGGATGGAATCCTGGAATAAAAGAAACACAATGTGATTAGTGTTTGTCTAGAGCTGGGAGATGGGGAGAATGGTGACTGATTATTAACTGGTACCCAGTTTGTTTGGACATGACTTAAACATTCTAAAATTAGATTGTTGTAATCATCGAGTTACTCTGAATATACTAAAAGCCACTTAGTTGTACCCTTTAAATGGATGACTCATATGGTGAGGTATGCTCAGTAAAGCTATTTTTAAAAACATTAGTCTAAGGTGAAAGTACATTTTAATGACTTTTCTCTGAATTGCCACTCCTTTCCTATTAAGAGTAGCAAGCCTTGAAAAATAGCTAACACTCTCATGAGTGACAGGGAGCCAGAAATCATTTGGAAGAAGAGCCACACAGAAAAAGGATGGATTCTGTAAAAATCTAAGTCCTCAGATGTTTCCAGCTTGATAAAATAGTGATTAGTTTTAGTAACACATTCCACATCAGCCTCATGTTACAGGACAGAACAGCAAAGCCAGATTCCTAAATTCCTTTGACTCGACAGGGTCATTTCTGCCCATGGATATGCTCCAATTTCCATGGCTGGTACAATAAATTTTATCCTGCTTTAGTTATGTCGATTAGATTTTACTGTGCTCCCAACTTGAGCTTCTAGGACCTACTCCTTATTTTTCTGTCTTTGCATGATATTACAAATGTCAGGGAGCTTCAGATTTGCCTCTTCTTCTTGCTTTATTTTATTAACCTGATTTGGTAAGCCTTTTTGCTACTTAAGTACATAGAGATGAAAATAATAATCCTTTTTCCTTTTTATGGTTTCGTTAAGTCTGTGACTAAGTCAATTGAGAAATTCATCATTTCAGTTTAAAATGTAGTCAAACCAGCTTTTTGGTCAATCAAAATGACCTAATATTTTAGTGATTATATAAACAGACTAAGTGTGTTGAAACACTACATATAAATGTGATAAATCAGAATGATATTCCCCAAATGGTACCTCAGCAATTTCTAACTCACATAATTTTCCTAACCACTAAATTTATCCTTTGTATAATATTGTTTAATGTTTATGTAGTTGTGCTAGTTGGATTTTCTTTGACATCCACAGCCTTTAAATGTGGTAGACTTTTTAGCTGTGGTAACAGAGTACTGATGTTTGCTCCTGCAAAAGCCAATACGTTTGCATATAATGTGACTTTTTCACAAATAATCATTTGTTTTTATTTCTATGCATCTTCAGAGATTGTACACTGATTTTGATGACTAAAATTTACTTGAAACTAATGCATTTTTTAAGCAATTTAATTATAATTATCAAAATATTTACTAAAGGAAGCTTAGCTAATTAGCTTAATTTCAAATACATCATCTCTCATTAGATTTATTTACTTTTGTTGTGCCTTTTTGAACTATATGGAACTATCTGTTTAGTGTTTTCAGTTGTAATAATTACTGTTATTTATGGTTAATTATTTTTATTCAATAAATACTTGAGAAATGAGAAAAAAGAGAGAGCCCAAGAGAAACAATTTGATTACAATATAGTTCTTATCATCAGTCTATAGCTGTAATATTTTTTTATTGCAATCATCTATAAAACCCTTGATCACTGTTTATAATTCCTTGAATGATTTAGCACCTTATTTACTGTTATTTTCTCCAATACCACTATTTTCATAATTCTTGGTAATATCAAGAATCATCTTTCAAAAATTTGTGACTTGATTTTGACTTAATCCCTTCCCCTGATTTTATCTGCCACATTTCATCAGTACTCCCTGCTGTAGACATATCACAGACACTGTCAATATCAGCCTCTTCTATCGTCTGAATTTTACCATTCCACCATCTGAATGCAATCCTGTTTTATACTGCCCACATTTCTTCTTTCTCCTTTCTGTAACCTGCTATCTAGTTCTCCAAAAAATTACAAGCCTACACCATGATGAAGTGGGACTTAATCCAGGGATGCAAGGATGGTTCAACATCCACAAACCAACAACAGGTTAGTACAAAGGTTAGTACATTGTACTAACATAATAAAAGGCTACAAATCACGTGATTGTGTGGTCATCTCAAAAATGCAGGAAAACATTTAACAAGATTCATTGCCCTTTTGATTAAAATATTTAACAAACTGTGTATAGATGGAGTGTAACTAAATATAATAAAGGCCATATATGATGCCAAAAGCAATGGCAATAAAAGAAAAATAAATAAATGATGCAACTACAACAAATCAAAAGTTCTGTATAGCAAAGAAAACCATAAGCATAACTAAGAGATAACCTATATAATGAAAGAAAATATTTGCAAACCACATATCTGATAAAGGGTTAATATCCAAACAAGGAACCTCACACAACTCAATAGCAAAAAATAGTAACCCATTGAAAAAAAGTCAAAGGACATAAATAGCTATTTTCCCAAAGAAGACATAGATATAGTCAATAGATAACATAAAAGTGTTCAACATCACTAATTGACATGCAAATGCAAAGCAAAACAATGAGATATCACCTCATACCTTTTAGATATTTATTATCAAAAAGACAGGATATGACAAATACTGGCAAGGGTGCAAGGAAAAGGGAAGGCTTGTGCACTGTTGGGGTGAATGTAAACTGCTACAGTCATTATGGAAACAGTATAGAGGTTCATCAAGAAATTAAAAATAAGACTACTATATGATCCAGAAATCCTACTTTTTATACAAAACATTGATTCTTGAGTAACTGTGCAGGTCTACTTATATGTGGATTTTTTTTCAATAATATACAGTTGGCTTTCTGTATCCCTGGGTTTTGCATCTATGGATTCAACCAACTATAGATAAAAACACTTTTCAATCTGCAGATGGAAATCCACAGATGCAAAGGGCCAACTGTATGAATTGTTCTACACCATTTTATATAAGAGATATGTACACTGTGGGTTTCCTTATCTGTGGTAGGTCCTGGAACCAATCTTCTGCAAATGAGGGACTATAGTTAAGTTTTGGAGGAGTCAAAGGTTATATGCAGATTTTTGGGCAGGGATCAGTGTCTCTAACTTCCATGTTGACCAAGAGTCAACTGTATACTCAGAAAAAATAAAATCATTATCTCAAAGAGGTATCTGTATTCTCATGTTCATAGCAACATTATTCACAATAGCTAAGGTTTATAAACAATGTGTTTATTGATAGAAAATGGATAAAAGACATGTATATATATATATACAATGAAATATTATTGAGCCTTAGAATTCTTTTAGTGTGGCTCAGTGGACTGAGTGCCAGTCTGAGAACCAAAGGGTGGCTGCTTCAATTCCCAGTCAGGGCAGATGCCTGGATTGTGGGCCAGATCCCCAGTAGGGGGTGAACATTGATATTTCCCTCTCTTTCTCCCTCCTTTTCCCTCTAAAAATAAATAAATAAAGTCTTAAAAAAATAAAAGAAGATATTTTGTCATCTGAGGCAACATGAATGAACCTGGAAGATGTTATAGTGAATGGAATAAGCCAGGCAGAATGGTATTACTTGTACATGAAACATACACAAAAAAAAGTCAAACTCATAGAAATAGTTAAAAGAAATTGCCAGGGTTGGAGACTGGGGGAAATAGTGAAGGTTAGTAAAAGTGTACAAAATTTCAGTTGTAAGATGAACAACGTGGAGGATCTAATGAATAACATGGTAACTAGAGTTACAAACATTATATTGCATAGTTGAAATTTCCTCACCAAGAGATTAGAGCTCAAATGTGTGTGTGTGTGTGTGTGTGTGTGTGTGTGTGTGTGTGTGTGTTGGGAGAGGGGAGACAAAGATATTTATTAAGTGATGGGTGTTTTAATTAACTCAGGAAATCCTTTTACAATATATTCATATAGTAAATCATCATATTGTACACTTGATTATTTTAGTTATATTTTATTGATGATACTATTACAGTTATCCTAATTTTTCCACTTTTGCCTCTCTCCACCCAGCTTCCCTCTACAACTCCCTCAAGCAATCCTCAACCATTGTCCCGGTCCATGGGTCATGCATATGTGTCCTTTGGCTACTCTATTTCTGATGCTGTAGTTTTTATCCCTATGACAATTTTTTTAAAGAAAGATTTTATTCATTTATCTTTAGAGGGGAAGGGAAGGGGAGAGGGAGAGAAATATCAATGTATGGTTGCCTCTTGTGCATCCCCTGCTGGGAACTGTCCTGCAACCCAGGCATGTGCCCTGACTGGGAATTGAACTAGGATGCTTTGGTTCGCAGGCCCGCCTATGGCAATTTATTACTGCCAACTTGTACTTAACTTCCTCATCTTTTTCACTGATCCCACCAACAACCCCCCATCTGGCAATCATCAAAATGCTCTCTGTACCTATTGTTTTGTTTCCATTCCCCTTGTTTGTCTATTTTATTTCTTTGATTCAATTGTTGATTGATATGTATTTATTGTGATTTTATTATTCATATTTTGCTCTTCTTCTTCTTAAAGAAGACCTTTTAACATTTCATATAATACTGGTTTGGAGATGCTGGACTCTAGCTTTTTTTGTTTGGGCAGCTCTTTTTCTGTCCTTCAATTCTAAATGCTAGCTTTGCCAGGTAATCTTGGTTGTAGGTCCTTGCTTGTTATGACTTTGAAAATTTCTTGCCAATCTCTTCCAGTGTAAAGTTTTTTTTTTTTTTTTTTTTTTTTTTTTTTTTTTTTTTTTTTTTTTTTTTTTTTTTTTTTTTAGAAATCGATTGATAGTCTTATGCAAATTTCCCTGCAAGTAACTATCTTTCTTTCTTTTGCTGTTTTTAAGATTCTCTGTTTGTTTTTAACCTTTGATATTTTAATTATAATGTATCTTGGTATGTGCCTTTTTGGGTTCATCTTGTTTGGGACTCTGTGCTCCCCATACTTGTATGTCTGTATTCTCCACCAAGTTAGGAAGGTTCCTGTCATTATTTTTTCAAATAGGTTTCCAATTTCTTTCCATCTCTCTCTTGTTTCTGGTACCCCATGTGATATGAATGTTGGTATGCTTGAAGTTGTCTCCTCTGAGACAACTACTCCTTACACTATCCTCATTTTTTAAAAATTCTTTTTTCTTCTTGCTGTTCTCATTGGTTGTTTTTTGCCTCCTTATATTCCAAACCACTGATTTGATTCTTGGCTTCATCCACTCTATTGCTATTTCCCTGTAAATCGCTCTTTATTTTCATTTCTGACTGGATCTTTTTTATGCTGTTGAGGTTCTCACTAAGTTCCTTGAAAATCCTTATAATCAGTGTTTTAAATTCTGTAACTAGCAGCTTGCTTGTCTCCATTTTGTTTAGTTCCTTTTCTGGAGTTTTGTTCTGTTCTTCTATTTGGGCCATGTTTCTATGTCTCCTCATTTTGGTAGCCTCCCTGTGTTTGTTCCTACATATGAGGAAGGGCTACTATGTTTCCCAGCTTGACAGAGTGGCCTAATGTAGTAGGAGTCTTGTAGGGCCTATTGGCACAGCCTCCCTTATTGCCCAAACTGGGAAGCTTTCAGTCAAGATGGAGGCATAGTAAACATGGCTTACCTCTTCACACAACCACAAATTACAACTAAGCTATAGAACAACTATCATTCAGAACCATCAGAAATGGAGCTGAATGGAAGTCCCATCACTACAGAATTAAAGACCAAACTATATCAATACTGGTAGGAGACGAAGATGCACAGAATGAGCTGGTCCCATACTAATGTCTGGTAGATTTTTTTGAGTGATATCTCAGGAGCAAAGGGTTCCAGTCCTACACCAGGTCTCCCAGCCCAGGGTTCCAATGACAGGAACACAAATCATTATAACTTCTTGCTGTAAAAACCAGCAGAGACTGAGGCTGTGGAAGACAGGAACTGCTGGACTCCCTGGCAGTTCCTCTTAAAAGAACTGTGCATGGAATTACACAGACTCATTCCCCCTGTGCTCCAGCATGGGGGTAGCAGCTGAAAGGCATCAGAGACATACAGGGAGAAACTGATTTGTCCAGCAACAGGACAAGAGTTGGGGAGCAGCTTTCTGCCAGACAGAAGTGCTGGAAGAAGCCACTGTTTCTTTGCTGACTCCTGCCCCACAGAGATACAGATCACTGCTGGCAGGCAGGTGCCATATCTGAGACTCCATCAACCTGGTTTACACTGTTTACTTGCTCTGGTGACTCCTGGAGGCCTTGTCCCACCCAACTTTTAATTCCATCCAAGCTGTTTCCAGTGGCTTTTCCATATGAATGGCTTATCTTGGACCATGCTTCAGATATTCCTAAATTCCCTCCAACAAGTAGCAACTGGCTTCAGTGAGCTCCATACTTCTTGCTAAGTTGCCCCAGGCCTGGCACTAGCAGCAGCTGGTCTTGGTTCTCAGCTTAGCCTTGCCTGCCCACCTCCAAATTTAGCACAAGTAGCAGCCATCTGCAAATCACTTTGTAGCTTATGCTGCATTATCCTGGACAGAACACAGGCAGTGGCAGACCTTGAACTGGCCAACAGCAATCCAGGCTCAACTATAATGGGATGGTGTACACAGTCCACACAGAGGCACAATTCAAGTACATATTGTACGCTTTAAATGTGTTAAAGTTTTTCCCTGGCTGGTGTGGCTCAGTGGATTGAGTGCCAGCCTGAGAACCAAAGGGTCAACAGTTCAATTTCCAGTCTAGGGCACATGCCTGGGTTGTAGGCCAGGTCCCCAGTAGCAGGTGCACTAAAGGCAACCATGCATTGATGTTTCTCTCCCTCTCTTTCTCCCTCCCTTCCCCTCTCTAAAAATAAATAAATAAAATCTTTTTAAGACTATTATAAAAAGGGAGAGAAATAAACTATAGTATAAAATCTAGTGACTTCATATGTACAGACTTGATGGACAAGAAATAAGTGTGAAAAAGCTATGCAGGAAAGAAAACACTGTTGGTGGGAATGCAGACTGGTGCAGCTACTGTGGCAAACAGTATGGAATTTCCTCAGAGAAGTAAAAATGGAACTTTTTTTTGACCTGGTAATTCCACTGTTGGGATTATACCATAAAAATCCTGAAACACCAATTCAAAAGAATGTATGCACCCCAATGTTCATAGCGGCACAACTTACAATATCCAAGTATTGGAATCAACCTAAGTGCCCACCAGTGAATCAGTGGACCAAAAAACTGTTGTACCTCTACATGATGGAATAGAGAAAGAAAGAAGGAGCTCCTACCCTTCATGACAGCATGAATGGAACTGGAGAGCATTATGCCAAGTGAAATAAGCCAGGCAGTGAAAGACTAACACTGTATGATCTGACCTATAAGTGTAACCTAATCAACAAAACAAACAAGCAAGCAAAATAGAACCAGAAACATTGAAATAAAGAACAAAGTAACAGTAACTAGAGGGGGGTGGGGATAATGGTGGGGGGAGAAAGGGGAAATGTGATCAAGGAACATGTATAAAGGACACATGGACAAAGCCACAGGGGGGTAGGATGGAGGGTGAGAGGTGGGGAGAAAATGGAGACAACTGTACTTGAACAACAATAAAAAATAAAATATTAAAAAAGAATACTACTATATACATTCTTGATCATAATTTTAGATATATGAATGTATCTCTTTTAGTTATTCAAATGGAACTACTAAGTCATTTAGTATGATTTAGTAGAAAGTGACAATCACTTCTCTAAAGTCTTGTACTAATTTATATTCTCACCATCATTATACGTGTACCTGTTACTCACAACACATGGAATTATCTCTTTCTGGTGAAGATGTATGATACTGTGGTTTTAATTACAGCTAAAGACCATCTTTTTTATCCTTACTACCATTTCACTACCCTCTTTTATGAAGTGCCCATTCAAATCGTATTTCCTTTTTTTAAAAAATAATTGTATCATCTATCTTTTCCCTTCTTGACATGAAGGAATCCTTTCTACGTTCAAGTACA
The DNA here is from genome assembly GCA_004027475.1 of Anoura caudifer. Taxonomy (NCBI): domain Eukaryota; kingdom Metazoa; phylum Chordata; class Mammalia; order Chiroptera; family Phyllostomidae; genus Anoura; species Anoura caudifer. The sequence continues at coordinate 183,600 of PVKU01000699.1, forward strand.
AGTCCTTTGTAACGTATTTGCCTGCACACATCTTACAGCAGAACTTCCATGCATCTTCTACTCCGCATCTTTATTATTCATATACAAATGGAGGCTTTTGATAATCAGGCATCTTTAATTTTAATATAGTCTAATTACTTTTCTCTTTTTGTACTATTTAAAAAAAATTTCCTGTCCTTTTTTCTTTGATTTTTAATTTTTGATGAATATTAAAAACAATGTTTTCTTTTACAATATCTAGAAGACAAAGTACCCCACATTTTAACTTTATTACTACATACAGCTGAAAGGACACTTGCAAGCTATATAATTAAAGATTTATTCATCAAAAGCTGTAACAGTTAAAATATATTCTACCCTAAAAGTATCACTATTAATATTTAACACTTTCAAGAGCTTTACTTAATTGTAAAATAATACTTCCCAAATGACATTATTAAAATTAAGAATAAAGAAAGTTAGAGTATTGGTCTACTTTAAGAAAAGGATATATTTTATATTTGAGAACACAGCATTATTTAAAATTCTCATTGGCAAATCTAGCTACATTTTCTTGATTTAACAGTTAATTACACTGGATCTAATTATTAAGCCTCAATAAGTGATTCAGCAGAAACTACAGTATATACCCTCTGAAAATACAAATAAGCAATAAACATTTTCTTTTAATTTACTTTTATTTTCAATTTTCCAATGATAGTTTGATTGTCTGATTTCTGTCCAATAAGCTTATATAACTATTAAGTAAAAATGAAATCTCCCTCGACATTGTGATTAACTGTAAGAGCTGCTTTATGGGAAAAAGATAATAAAGGTGATTATCATAAACTTCCTGGAGACTGCTTGCTGCTTGACTTAGATCCAGCCATGATGAAAAGTCACAGCTCTGCTCCCAGAGCGTTCAGTTATTTTCAAAATGCAAATTGGTTTTTACTTATGTGTGGAAAATTTGAAATTGTTTCTAAAAAACATACTCAGAGATAGCAGCATCTATTTCTGAGTTAAACAAAGTCAGTATCTCATCATATACTTCAAGTTTAGGAAACTGTGTAATAGTTTAAAAAGTGTTTGCTCAAGTAAATGAAGTTAGATATAATCTCTTTAAAAAATGGTTGCACATTTTGTATTCCTTTTTTGGGCTCATCGACTGTGCTGTTTTCCCCTCAAATAATTTGTGCTATTCCAATATGGTTTTAATATGAATATAACTGTTAAATCATTTTTATCCAAGGTTATATAGTTAATATATAAATACAATTTGTGTCATCAAAAGCATTATACAATATTACTATAGTTAAAATTAACTCTTTAAGTTTGCCATTTAACAAAGAACATGTTTTTAAAGTAGATAAATGTGTTCTAGAATTCATAAAGAGAGCTAAGTATAAAAAGAAGGAACTTCTAGTATTTACCTTTGTTAAAGCGTTTTTGCAGAAGACTCATGATAGGTGAAAAAAATGGGCTAATTTTTATGATAATTTCTTTGGTGGTATTGCTTAGCTTGTACTACTGCTACTGCTTTAACATTGGTGACCCTGTCAATTCCAAGTATCAGAATTTGAAAGAAAATGGGGTGTTGAGTCTGCAGCCATGGCTGGCTCAGGAAATTGTCAAGTTCCTGTTCAAGTTTGATGACACCGAGGAGGACCCCGTCTTGCTGGCTGTGAGGATGAGAAACAAATGAATCAAAGCCAAGGGGGTGGAATCAGGGGAGGGAGGTGGGGATGGCTGCGGGGTGGGGGGAAGGCAAATAACTGTACTTGAACAGCAATTTTTAAAAAAAGAAATAACAAAAAAGAGGGGGGAAAAAGAAGTTGAGGGCAAGGGTTTACAGCGGAAATGCGAGCAGGTGTGCGAGGACCAAAGGAGACTAAAGCCAGGAAACATGGAAGAGGTTAATGGGAACAAAGGATGGGGTCCTTCCTCAGACCGCGTTAGGAGATATAACAGAAGTGACCAAAAAGTGTCTATGAATACAGCCATTTCGGTTTAAATACCCATCTTGTCATTTTGTACATATGAGATTTTGTACACAAATTGTCACATTGTGTGTAGAGTAACAGCTATTGTTGCTTCAGGAATTTGTTGTAAAATTTTATGTTTCATGGCTAGTCCTTAAGAACAGTGCCATGCACATAATGAATAGTCAATAATATTTACTCTTGTTAATATAATTCAATATCTCTACTCACTTCTAACCTTAATTATAGTTTATTCTTTTTAAGAAGACTTCTCTCTACACATCTGAAAATTTCCATATAGTTCTCATAATCCTCAAGTCAAATAGTGCCAGGATTAAACTTTTTAATCACAAAACTTTTCTTTCTTATTTTTTCCATTCTTCTCTTCTTTACTCTCTTATCTGTCTCCTTGTTTTACTCCCACCACTTTCCTCTCCATCTCTTCTCTGATTCTTTGTCAAACATATTGATAGGCTTTGGATATAAGCAAAATAATATAATTTAAATCAAGGAGATGTTATAGTTGGTAAAAACAATATAAAGAAATAGTTGTAACATTGTAAATGTTATAAATATTGAATATGAATTAATTTTAGTTTACTAAGTTGGGTAAACTTGAAAAGTAAAAAAACAACCACACACATAAATTTACATTATCTACATAGTAGTGTTGTTAAGAGTAATTTCCATAGATTCCAAAGCATAACCACCACAACAAAAAGCTTTCAGAACATATTGTATTAATTTCCTAGGGCTGCCATAACAATGCACCACAAACCCGGTGGCTTAAACTAATAGAAGTGTATTCTTGCACGGTTCTGGAGGACAGAAGTCCAAAATCAAGGTGGCGCCACAGGCACCTCTTCCTTCTGAAGGCTGCAGGAAAGTGTCCTTTCTTGCCTCTTTCTGGCTTCTGGTAGCTCTTAGCAATCTTTGCCATTCTTCCTCTTATGACTGTATCACTCTGTTCTCTGCCTCCGTCTTCACAAGGCCTCCTCTGTGGCACATTCTGTCAGGGAGGGCAGCCTGAGGACCCATGCAACCAGCAGCAGCTGCAGAGTGCGGCTTGCAGCCCTGCTTGTCAAGGAGAATAAAATGCTTAACAATACACTTATCCAAGGAGGTAAAAGATCCATATACTAAAACTATAAAATGTTTATGAAGAAAATTGAAGACATAGATAAATAGAAAAACATTCCATGTTTATAGAACTAAAGAATTACTAGTGTTAAAATTTCTGTACTATCCAATGATATCTATGGCTTCGATGCAATCCCTATCAAAATTCCATTGGTATTTTTTACAGAAATATAAAAAAAATCCAAAAGTTGTATGGAAACACTAAAGACTGCAAATTGCCAAAGCAACCTTAAGAGAGAAGAATAAAACTGGAGGAATCACACTTCCTGGCTTCAAACTATATTAAAATGCTATAGTAATGAAAACAGGTTGGTAGTACCATAAAAATACACAGAAAGACCAATGGCAAAGAATTGAGGACTCAAAAATAAACCCATGCATACATAATGATGTTTGACATAAGAACCAAGAATACTCAGTGGGGAAAGGGTAATCTTTTCAGTAAATAGCTTGGAAAAACTGAATGTTTATATGCAAATGAATAAAATTGGACCCCTGCCTTATACCAGTCACAAAACTAACTCAAATGAATTAAAACTTAAAACATATGACCTGAGACTATAAAATTCCTAGGAAACATAGGGGAAAGGCTCCTTGATGTTGCTATTGGTAGTGGTTTCTTTTTGTAATTATACCAAGAGCACAAGTAACAAAAGCAAAAATAAGCAAGTGTGTCTATATCAAACTAAAAAACTTTTGCAAAGGACATGATGCAATGAAAGACAACTAACACAATGGAAACAAATATTTTCAAACCACATATCTGATGATGGATTAATATATAACATATGTAAGAAACTCATACAATTCAACAGCAAAAAAAAAAAAAAAAAAAAAAAAAAAAAAAAAAAAAAAAAAAAAAACAAAAAAAAAAAAAAAAAAAAAGAAAAAAAACCAACCACACACTAGATAACTGATTTAAAAATGGACAAAGAAACTCAATAGATATTTTTAATAAGATACAAAAGGCCAATATTTAATGAAAAGATGTTTAAAACTGCTAATCATCAGGAAAATATAGATAAAAACCATAATAAGATATCACCTCACACCAGTTAGGATATCAAATATCAAAAAGACTGGAGATGGGATAGTAAGTGCTGATGAGTATTTGAAGAAAAGGGAACATTTATCTTAGCGAGAATGTAATTTGGTACAGCCACTATAGAAAACAGTATAGAGGTTCCTCAAATAATTAAAAATAGAACTACCATGTGATCCAGCAATCCCACTTCTGGGTATGTATCCAGAGGAAATGAAATCACTATCTCGAAGAGATATTTCCACCCCCATGGTCATTGCAGTATTATTTACAATAGCCAACATACGGGAACCACCTGAGGGCCCCACAATGGATGAAGGGATAGTGAAAATGTTTTGAATAGCATATATACAATGGAATATTATTCAGTCATAAAAAGAAAGAAATACTGTATTTTTTCACAACATGGATAAAGCTTGAGGACATTATGCTAAGTGAAATAAGTTAGAGAAACACAGATATTATCTTACATGTGAAATCTAATTTAGTTTTTTAATTTCTTTGTATTTTTTCTATTACCATTTAGTTCCCTCATACATCCTTCCTCCTGCAATCACCACACTATTGTCCATGTCCATGAGTCATTTTCCTTTTGCTCAGTCCCTCCACCCTCTAATCCCCCCTCCCTTAGCTGTCATCCCGCTCTCTATTCATGAGTCTGTCTCTATATTCCTTATTAGTGCAATTTGTTCATTAGAGTCAACATATGAGCGAAATCATATGGTATTTGTCTATCTCTGACTGGCTGATTTTGCTTAGCATAATGTTCTCCAGGTCCATCCATACTGTTGCAAAGGGTAACATTTTCTTCTTTTTTTATGGCTTAGTAGTATTCCATTGTAGAAATGACCCATTGTTGTTCTATCCACTTATTAACTGATGGACACTTGGGCTACTTCCATCTTGGTGATTGTAAATAGCATTGCAATGAACATAGGGGTACTTATGTTCTTTCAAATTAGAGTTTTGGGTTCTTGTGAATATATTCCCAGAAGGGGGAGAGCTATCATCTCACACCTGTCACAATGGCTATCATCACTATATCAATAAACAACAAATGCTGGTGAGGAAGTGGAGACAGAGGAATGCTTTTGCACTGTTGATGGGAATGCAGACTGCTGCATCCACTGTGCAACGTAATATGGAGGCACCTCAAAAAATTAAGAATGGATCTACTTTTTGACCCAGTGAAATCTAATTTAAAAAATAAAAGTAGCCTTCTAGAAACAGAGTAGATTGACGGTTGCCAGGGGATAGGGAATTAGAGAAAAAACAGTGGCAGAGGCAAAAAGTACAGACTTCCAGTCAGTTATAAGATGAATATTTTCTAGGGATTTAGTGCACAGCATGGTGAGTATAGCTAACAATACTGCCTTGTGCTCTTGAAAGTTCCTAAGCATTAACTAGAAAGTTAAATGTTTTCAACCCCCTCAGAAAAGGTAACCATGTGGGGTAAAGAAGTATTAGCTAATCTTATTTTGGTTCTCATTTCATAATATATATCAAACCATTACATTGTACAACTTAAATTTACACAACATTATATGTTGTTTATATATCAACAAAGCTGGAATCAAAAGAAAGCTAGGAAGAGCCCGATATCAAAGAGAGTGAGTGGAGAAATAGATAGCTCTTTTTTTCCTGAGACTCCATGTAACTTCCCTATTCCCTGAGGCCCTGACTATGTAACTACACTTCTGTGGAGCTCAGCACCTTAGACAACATAGATTCCGAGACTGCAGGAAGTTTCAACACATATGACAAATGGAACTTTCGATTTTGCCCAGGCCACTTGCTTAATAGCTGCTTCTATTTGTCTAAGAATTCATTCGCTGTGTGCTGAATATCTCTGAGTCATTTATCAAGAATTGGTTCTGGATGGCTGAAATCTCTTCTGCTATGGTTGCATTTATCTTTGTTGTTTTTCACAAAGAAAAGTAAAGAATTCCAAGTAAAGCATTTGGAAAATTTCCCTTGAGATGAATTGGAATTCCAGACTGTGTATTTCCTACCCTTTTGTTAAGTAAGAGTGATTTTTTTATAATCAGTAAAATGTAGGCCCCTCTTTTACCAAAATGAAGAATAGTACTATGATATTAATAATTTAAATCATCATTGTTAGTGAAATATTATCTCAATATTATCTTTATTTAGTGGCTGGTACTTCAAAGATACCACCATTTCTCCACTTGAAAATGACATATAAAAGCATATATGCTGGAAATTTTTTTATTGTATTATGATTCTTTGGTTAAAAATCATACCATCTGCATTCAAGCTTGTATGGTTTTAGCAAGAAATTATAGAACCCAACAAGATATTTCATAGAGCTTAAGGGAGAGGCATAAAACAATACTGTCCATTTCACTGAAAATTAATGTAATCTTTAGAGAAATATTTTAGTATAACCTGTGCATCAAAAAATAGGGCATTCCCACACAGAGGAAGATTCTCAAAACAATTAACCTCAAGGTTAACAATATTCTGATGCTAAAGAAATAGCAGAAATAGTTATGGACCACTGCTTGGGGAAAAGAAAGAGTTATACTTCATAAGGAGTAAACTATTGACCCATCAGAACAGAAAAGGATTAATTGCAAAATGCTAATTATGCTTCTCTGGATATTTTTCCAGGAAAGGATAAATGATCACTGACTAAAGTTCAGAAGAAAAAAAATACCTTTAGTATTGGCAGCTCACACATTTAAAAAATGTTTGAATTTAGAGTATATGTTAGGACTCAAAAGTTTGATGGCTTGCCTAAACTTTACTATGTCCATATCTTTAAAATATGTCAGATGATCCCTTCCTTCACTGCTACTTAATGTCAAACATAGTAATAAAGATTTTTCAATATACTGATGTAATAATCCTATATATTAGTCACTAAAGTCTGAGGAAACATCTTTGTGGTAAATCAAATGTTAGCATTTCATTTTGACATCAAATTCTATATTAAGGCTTAATATAGATTACAAGGGACTGCTGAGCTGGGCAATGTATATTTCTTCAGTGTCGTCTACCAGTACTCCTGGCCTTGTGATCTCCGATTCAGCAAGATCAGGTATGCTGACCCTGTAACTAGGCTGTTTCCTTAGCATGTAGATTTCCAAACCAAGACATTTTGTTTCATTTTACAACAGTTATTTCTTTATTTTCTTCTCTAAACAAGCACACTTCAAAGTAACCAAAGTTTAGTCTTGTTACTACTGTAATCCCAAGCCAACGACAGTGTCTTTACACATTTATTCTCCAATACATATTTTCTAAATGAATAAATGTACTAGCAAATAACAGAATATTACCAAAAAAGACTTTAACATTGTACACTGAGTCAGTTTTCTTCATATCTAATTATTATTATTATTATTTTCCCCCTCACCTGAGGATATGCTTATTGATTTTAGACAAAGGGCAAGGGAGAGAGAGAGTGAGAGGGAGAGAAACATCAATGTGAGGGAAGAAAGTCAATTGGTTGCCTCTCCGATGCACCCCGACCTGGACCAAACCCACAACATGCCCTGTCAGGGAACTGAACCTGCTACTTTTTTGGTTATGGGACAGAACTCCAACCCACTGAGCTACACTGGCCAGGGTGTCGCGCATCTAATTATTAAACGCTGTTGCCTAGATTTGCCTCAAGTCATATTTTACTTTAGTTTTGGAAGTGCCTTTGAGAAAAACTAGAGTTCTTGCATTGTCACTAAAAGAATACATAGAAATTGATAATGCAGAAGCATGATGAGCATCGGTGCTTTATCTCCTTACATAAATAATAAATTTGCCTTGGGCTGTTATCACCATATTGCCTCATGAAAATGCAAGAGATTTCCAGGGGAGAGCTGGTGACTCTTTTAAGTAGTAACATATGATTTTCTTTTATAGCACACAATGTTGGTACTTGGATGCAATATAATATTGGATTTTCTTTTTATGCCAAATAAAATAACTAAGATGGCTTTCTAATTTATATACTTCCTTGTAAAGCAAAACTCCTTGAAGAATTCTCTTCCTTTGCTCCAATTGCTCTCTATTCATTCTTTCTTGAACCTGGTCCAATCTTGCAAAATTATTGTGAATATTGCCTGTTATTCTCCCTAATAACCTGCTTCTTTCTTAATCTTTCCCAGCTGAACTGATGACAAATACATTTTTCTGGATGTGTAGACCAGAGAACTTGAAACTATTCTTGACTGCTCTATTTTGTACACACTCCATATCCAACCGATCAGATCTCGTTGGCTCCAGCTTTAAATGTATCCAAAATCCATCATTTTTACATAGCTTCCCATGTTACTACTAGAGTCCATACTATCTTTATCTCTCGATTTATTTTCAGCAATAGCCTCCCAATTGTTGTTTTGTTTTCTCACCTGAGGATATTTGTACTTATTTGAGAGGGGGGGGGAGAGAGAAAGAGAGAGACATTGATGTGAGAGAGAAACATAGATTTTTTGCCTCCTGGGATCAAATCTGCAACCTAGGGATTGAACTGGGGATTGAACCTGCAACCTTGCCAGGGGCCAATTATTGTTCTTGATTCTGCTATGCCTCCTACTATTTTTAATTCAGCTGCCAGATTAATTTCATTGAAAAGTGAATAAAATCCACATTATATGTTTGCTCTGAAACCACCAATGGCTTCCTACATTATTCACAGTATAAATCTAAAATGGTCTGCAACACTCTATATACTAGAAATCTTTGTACCTATCTTATTTTATCTTCTCTTTCTCCCTCTCCCCCCCCATTTATTCCATTTCAACTGTACTGACCTCATCTCTGTATCTGCTGCAAAGACACACCAGGGACCTCCTGCCTCAGGGCTCCTGCATTTTCTATTCTCACTTTTTGCAATGCTCTTTCCTAGTATCTGCATGGTTTATTCCTTCACTAATTTTACTTCTCTATGTAAACGTGGTTTTTCCATGAGACCTGCTTTTCTACCTTGTCTAAATTTGAATCTCCATTCCTACATCGATAACTTCTGTCCCTCTTCTCAACTATTTTTCTCCTTAGCAATTATAATTATCTATATTCTTACATAGTTTTTAAGTCAGTTTATTCTGTATCTGTTTCCAAATGTAGAATGCAAGCCCCCTAAGTGCAAGATTTTTATGTTTTTACTGTTGTATTTCCATCTCCTATAAGAATGCTTGTTTATTGAATTATTTACTGAAGGACTTGGCCACTACCTTCAAGTTACAGACTAGTTATCTACAGGGATGGTAATATATGTCCCTTTCAAGAAGTTATTTTTTTGTTTGTTTTTGTCCTCATTCCCTAGAAAAATGATAGAGAGAGCTACTCTTTCTAAACCAACTGTTTATTAACTTAAAGAAAAGAATTAGCATTTATTGCCCAGTCAGGGATCAGTCTACTATTAGTTACTTGCAATATAAGGAGACATGACAAATAAAAATAGAAGTTCAGTATAAAGTCCTGTTGTTATAAAACTGGGACTCAAGTTTTCAGATTAATAAATTACAGTGGTTTGGGCTAAAGTATATGATAATAATTATAGTATCTTAGTTTTCAAAATGTATTTATGAATATTAAAACATTTAATATATAAAGCAGAGCCTTCCTTTATCTCCTATGTTTTCTTTTCTTTCCGGTTTGAGGAGCTAATAGAGAGCACTGGAACTAAAGAGACATAGTTAGGCCCAACTGAAACTCTGCCATCAATTTAACATTAAGGTAGAAATGAAAATCCTTTAATAACAGAAAAGGAAAACCCATACCCAACAACTCTGACCAATTTTGATGAATTTCAACCCAAGTTCATTTCTTCTGAGTCTCTGTTTTGTAAGTTCTAGCCTGAATCTCTTAAAGCACAATTTATGTGTTTTCTAGTCTGAATCCCTTAAAACATAATTCATATGTCTATTTTACATTTAGAGTGTCTTCTAATTTGATAGTCAGTGAAAGTAATCTAGCTTTCTAGCTTCTATTCTCACGCTTCTGATTTCCTTAGCTATGTCTTATCAGTTGTCTTCTCATAACTTGCTATCATCTGGCCTGTCCTAAACTATAACATTTTAAAGCAATAATAATGCCATTATTACCAAAAAAAATTTCATGATGGAAATTATCAAGGTGCTATTTGATAAAATATGATGCCTTTCATTTATGTTCTCTCTCTACCCTTATTAAATTCATTATTCTGAGTTTTATACCTACTTCAAGCAAAAAATCAAATAACTACTCTCCAATAACTTCCAACTCAGTTTTTCTCTTACTTTTAATGATGTTTATTGAATGGTATATGTTCCTCCTATCTATGAATCTATAGCACAATAAATTTATCAGTAAATTAAATCAGACATTAATGGTGTAATTATCTTGACTCAGATTATTACAATTCTCACATACCTCTGTTTTGCTATCATAAAATTAATTTATTTGGATTATAAAAGTGGTTCTCATATGAATTATGATTTTTCTTGACTAACTCTACTTGTCATTTTATGTGCTCTCTTCTACTGAATTTTTTCTTCTTTACATTGTCATTGAATCTTATAAAATGCTTGCTGAAAATCCATATTTGGCATATAGTACGTGTATATTTTATAATTCTCATACTGTCCTTCAGCATCTTATGATTTAATCCTTGCTGTATATCTTCTAAATGTTCCCTTTTATCCTGGATTTCTTAAGAATTTTGCCCCAAATAAAACACTTTTAAAGATATCAATTGTCTTACAGTCAGATTTTCCTGTGGTTTTGTTGTTGCTATTTGCTGTCCCCACTTCTGCTGGGAAGAGTGAATGCATGGCAGAGAGACATGCTGTGTTGCTGCACTAATAGTGAGAATATGCCCTGAGCATCTTCTCCTCACTCTATGCACAGTTATTTTACTGAGTAAATTTTACTGAAGTCATGCTAAGACACCTCAAATGGTTTCAATATGAAATTTCTGTTTTCTCAGCCAGAACTGCAGCCTGGTTTCACATCAACCTGACTTTAGCAAGATTAAAAACAATTTGAACCCTCCTGGGTAGAATGAGGCCTTTCAAAAGGTGACAAAATAGGCTCACTTTCTAGATCTATATCTGTCAGTGCAGAGGAACAGTGTCTGAAGTGGTGCTTTTGGCAGAAGACTATGGAAAACTTTCGGCAGTTAGTGTGGCAATTAATACATTTTACATGGTAAAAAAAAACCCATCACATTTTTCCTTCCACATATCAAGGAGTACTTGTTTCTGGAGAGTAGAAATGGAAAATAAAATAATTACTTTAAAAAACTATTGCTAAACTAGACTATTTTGATAATAGTTCAGATAAATTTGAAGAATGAGCTACACAATAATTGACATTAATATCCTTAATACATTCTTTAAATTAGATTTTATTTTTTATTGTTTGTGTTATTACAGATGTTCCTACTTTTTCTCATTTTCCCCACCACCTCCACTCAGCCCCATCCTCTCCCCTCCCAGCCTCTCCCCTCCCTCAGTCAATCTCCAAGTCCTTGTCCATGTCCATGGGTTAGGCATAAATGTTCTTTGGCTAATCCCTTCACCATTCTCTGTCTAGTATCCTGTCCCCTCCTGCAGCTTCAGTCTGTTCCTTGTACCTGTGTTTCTGTTTCTATTTTGTTTATTAGTTTATTGTGTTCGTTAAATTCCACATGTAAGAGATCATGTGATATTTGTCTTAAATTTTTAGTGATTTGTGATTAAATAAACACATCTTATTTATTTGTTATGCCTTGAATTTTTGTTTACATCATTTAACATACATTCTGTATCATAATAAATTCTTAGATCTATGTTAAACAAACAAAAAATCAAGGGATATTGAGTTTGTAGGACAAACTGCCAAAGAGGCAATCAACAGAGGGTCACCTTTAAGTATTCAGTAGAGTAATAACTACTGCATATGTGTTAAAAAATTTTTGAAAATATGATTAAAATAGTGCCTAGATTCTTTCATTGTCAAGAACAGTGCCTGTTTCAACCAGCCAGACTGGGAAAATTCATAATATGGAGCACTGAGTAGAGTACTTAATAATGCTTTGCTTCAGAGTGGGAGGTAATGAGTCCTAGACTTAACACTCCTCTAATCAGCCAAATGAAAAGAAAGGCAAGACCTGAAATTATCAGACTGTATCCAAGTAACTTAACTAGATGTTGGAACAAAGTTAAAGAATAATAGAAATACAAGAACATCCAGAACTCAAAAGGGTAAAATTCACAATTTGGGGCATCTAATTAAAGATTACTAGGTGTGCAAAGAAGAAATAAAATACATCTTAGAAGGAGGGGAATAATCAGTATTTTTGTTGAGAATTGACACAGATATTAGGATTAGCCAAAAACATTACAAAATTATTATAACTGTATCATATATTCTAAAGTTAGGTAAAGAAAAGGAAACTGTAAAAAAAGTCTAATTTGAATTCCTATAAATGATAATTACCATATCTGAAATGAAAAGTGCACTGAATGAAATTATTGGCAGATTAGACATTGCATAAGAAAAGATGAGTAAACTTAGAGGCATAGCAAGAGAAACCATGCAAAAACTCACATAAACAGAACACAAATTAAAGGAAAATAAAAAGCAAAAATTTCAAACATCTATATGTAATAGAAGACCCTAAAAGTAAAAAAAAAATGCATGTACAAGATAAAAATAAGGAAATAATTACTGATATTTCCCCAAATTTTGATGAAAAGATCCAAAAAATACTTAAACCAAAGCACAAGGAAATACTCAGTACAAACTGTAATCTAACCTTTAAGAAATAATCTTAAAAGCAGTCAGTGGGATAAAAAGAAAAAAACTAGATTGCCAGACATTAAGAAAACAAATAGCCAGGGAATCACTATGCATAGAGATAACTTTTAACATGCCGCTGAACAACAGCACACTAAATATTTCTTTTAGGTACCTATGGATTATTTTCTTTTTTTACTTGCTGTTCAAGTACAATTGTTTCCATTCCCCCCCCCCCACTCCGCCAGCCTCACCCCTCCCCACCTCCCACCTACAGTCCCACCCCCTTTGGCTTTGTTCATGGGTCCTTTATACATGTTCCTTGGTGACCATTTCCCTTTTCTGCTCTGGTATCCCCTCTCCCCTTCCCTCTGGCTACTGTCCATATGTTCTTTATTTCAGTGTCTCTCGTGATATTTTGTATTATTTTCTAGCATAATACATACTTTGGAATTCAAGTTATATATGTATTTTCTCTGATAAAAATGAGATTAGTTAGAAATTAATAACAAAATAATATCTGGACAATTCCTAAATATTTGGAAAATATATAGCATACACCCCAAGGAAAAATGAGAAAGTACATTTAACTGAGTGAAAATAAAAATAAAGCATGTAAAAATTTGTGGGATGTAGCTAATATAGCACTTGAGGGAAGTTTAGAACACTAAATGCTTGTATGACCAAAGAAGGAAATCTCAAATAGATTACCTTTGCCTTTAAATACTAGAAAAAGTGCAACATAAAACTCAAAGTAAGTGGACAAGTTTTTTAAAAAATCATAAATAATAAAGACCAAAGGGAAGGGAGAGAAAATAAGGGGAAAAAAAGAGAAAACAGTAAAATGATAGAGAAAATTGATAAAGCCAAAGACAGATTCTTTGAAAAAAATAACAAAATTGATTTACTTCTAGCCAGTCTAATTAGGAAAATAGACACAAAAAAAGCAATGTCAAAAATGAATGAGATAATATCACTGCAGAGTTGCTGGATATTTTTTAAAATATTGTAACATTTTAAATAATTTTAAACCAATGTATTTCACAACTTTGACTAAATGGACAGATTTCTTAAAATATAGCAGATGACTCAAGAAGAAATAGTTTAACTTTAAAAACCATATGTATTGAAAAAATTAAATTCGTATTTGAAACACTTCCACAGAGGAAAGCTCTAGGCTCAGCAAGTCTCCACTGGGGCCTTCCATTATATACTTAATGGAGGAAGTGATACCAACTTTACATGAACTCCTTCAGAAAGCTGAAAAAAAGAAAATTCTCACATCATTCTGTGAAGCTGACATTATTTTGATAGCAAAATAAGAGCACATTAAGAGAAAACTACTAACCAATATTATTGTGAATGTAGGTAGAAAATGTTTTGACAAATTGTTAATAATTAAGCACAATATACAGTAAGGTAATACATCACAAGAGCAATTTGGATTTATCTCAGGAATGCATGGTTTAATATTCCAAAATCAATGTAATCCATTATATAACAGGCTAAAAAAGGAAGCTTTATGATAATTTCAAAATATAAGAAAGTATTTCACTGAAAGCTTTCAGCAAAGTAGATATATAAGGAAAGTAGTTATCTTGATAAAAGTCACCTGTAAAAATTTTATGGCTAATATGCTTAGCAGTAAAAGAATGGATGTTTTCTGTCTAGAAAGGAGTATGGATTTCTGTTCTCAGTGTAGAGGTCAACATTGCTTTGGAGGCTCTAGCCAGGGTAACATGGAAAGAAAAAGAAATGAAAGGCATACAAATTAGAAAAAAAGAAATGAAACTATTTATTAGCAAATGACATGATTGTCTCTGTAAAAATATGATAAAATCTACAAAGATACAATCTGAATTAAAAAGAAGTAAGCAACTTTGTAGAATATAAGATCCATATACAAAAATAAACTATATTTTCACATAGTAGCAATAGATGATAAAAATTAAAATTTTAAACAATACCATGTACAATCTGGAGTATAAGGAGAAAGTTGAGTTGGTCCTTGCAGCTGTAGCTATGTGATGCAACCCAATTGGATTGTTAATAGTGAGCTTTTATTTAAAAATCAAAACATTGTTAAACTTCTTAACACCTAAAAATATATAGATAATTGATAGATATTAAAATTAAAAGAAAGGTTTTATTGTGCATTTGCATTGACATCATCACCAATATTAAATGCACATTCTGAAAAAAATATATTGAAAAATTCTGTCTAAGATGTAGTAACACATTTTATTTTTATAATAATTACTTGTCTTCCAACTGAGCCTAAAAATGAATTATAAAATATTTAATTATTAAAAAAATAAAAAAGAACAGAACCATTTACATATAAATCTTACCAAAGACTTATAAAACCTATTCATTGAAAACTACAAAACGTTTCTGAATTGAAGAAGACCAAAAGGAATAGAGACGATAGTGTGTTTTGGGTACAAATTCGGTATTGTGAATATGTAAGTTGTATACAAATTTATCTGTAAATTGAATGAATATTATTAAAACTCCAAGAATAGATTTTTTTAATTAAATTCATAAGCTCACTCTAACTTAATATGGAAAATGCTTTTAAAATATTTTTCTTTAATATGTTTTAGCCTTTTATTACAAGGTAAAACACAAATACAGGAAAATCATATGACACAAATGCATATTTCAATGCAATAGGAAAATATAAAAAAAATAAAGTCAAAGGACCTCCACTACTAAATTTAAATATTATAGAGCCACAGTACTGAATTCAGTATGCTAATGGTGTAAATATAGACAAAAATATCCAATGGAACAGAACAAAAAATGTAGAACTATATCCACACAAATAAAATCAGTTAATTTTTGTGCAAAAGCAATTCAGTGGAGAAAGCACAGTACTTTAAATAGATAGTGTTGAAATATTAGATATACATATGCAAAAATAATTACTTTCATCCATAACTCACAATATACACAAAAATTCAATAAACATGAATCATAGACCTAAACAGAAAGCCTAAAGTTATAAAACCTCTAGAAACAAATGGAAGAAAAATTACTCTGACCTTGAATCAGGCAAATAATTCTTAGATAATAACACAGAAACACAACTTATGAAGGAAAAAATGATTACTTGGACTTCAATATTAAGAATTTTTGCTCTCTGAAAGAATCTCTGGGAAAAAGAAAAAAACAGTCCCAGATTGGGAGGAAATGCATGCTAGTCATCTAACTAGTAAATTTTTGTATCTAAGATATATAAAATACTACTTTCAAAACTCAGTTATAATAAGCAATGCAATAAAATTGTTCAAAATGTATGAAAGGCATTTCATTAAAGAATACATATGGATGGAGGAAATGAAAACTATGAAAAGATAACACCATTATTCATTAGACAAATGCAAAATAAAACTACAGTAAGACAGCACCATACATGTATTAGGTTGCTAAAAATGAATAGTCTAATCGTAACAATTATTGGTGTGGGGGGCAACTGACTCCCATACACTGCTGATGGGAATACAAAACAGAACAACTGCTTTGTAAAACAGTTTGGCAATTTTTTTAAAAGATAAACATATATTTGCAATATAATTCATCTTTTTTATACCTAGGCAGTTAGGCAAGAAAAATAAAAATGTATGTTAATCATGAAAACTTGCACATGAATGTTCACAGTAGCTTTATGTGAAATAGCCAGAAACTTGAATTAATGCAAATTTTCATAAAAAATGATTAGATAAACAAATTCAGGTATGACCCTAGCTCAGCAATAAAGAGGAATAACTATTGATATGAACAATTTTATGTATTTATCTCAAAATAAGTAAGCTAAGTGAAACAGCCAGATATAAAAAAAAATAATCTATCATAACAGTAACATATAATTATAGGAAATTTAAATTGAATTGCTTTAATATTGATAGATAGAAAACCAGTTGCTGCCTGAAGCTAGGGCAGGGAAAGGGAGGCATGAGAGGCCCGAGCAGGCACAAGAAGACTTTAGGGTTAGACAGTCATTCCATAGCCTCCTTGTGCTGACGGTTTTATCCATCTGCATGTACATCTGATGCTATATTGCATGTTTCATATATGTGCATGTTGTTATATGGCAGTAGTGCTTCAATAATCTTATTAAGAAATAGTGTTCACAGTCTTTAATTCATGTTCTTTTTAACTTTGAAATTCTATTTTACAGAAATATTTAGAACTCTACCAAAGCACACTTAAAAAAACAATAAATTTACTCTATGCTACAGAGCTCCCATACTCTGTCAGAGAGCAGCAGCTTTGTACAGGTTGCTCTATGGTCCATTTGAATTGGATTTAAAAACTTAACATGTAAAAAAAAAGCAAGAAATTATCCTTGTGTTTTTTTATGAGAATTGAAAAAATCATTTCATAACATAACAGATGATAAAAACTTTTTTTTTACTTTATCATCATGGTGAACGAATAAAAAGAACTCCCACTTAACCTCCAATTTCATCGTGTGTGTGTGGGTATATGTGTGTGTGTAGATATAAATACAGAGACACATATGTAATATATATATAATATACAGAGTGGGCAAAAGTAGTTTGTAGTTGTTCGTATGGAAAATAACACAATAATTAATAAAGAATAATACAAAAATAAACTGTGTTTTGCATGCTCACAACCATAAACCTACTTTTCCCCATCCTGTATGTGTGTAGAGATTCACACACACACACACACACACACACACACTCTATATTACACACACATACACACACACGTGCAGTCATTTACATTACATTTCAGATCTAATTTTCAAAAAAGAAATTCAAATTTTGAAATTAATTTCTATTTAGTCTTTAGTTTACTCAATGCCTTTGCTTGTAAAGATATTGGCAAACAGAAGCTGTCAATTCTCCTCGTTGTGTTCCCTGGGTTCCTCTCAAATGTTTGTTGTCTTATTTGATGGCAGTGGTTGTGGCAGTAAAGAAATCAGTAACAAAAACTCCTGTTCGTGTACTGTTCTGGGATCTGCCATGTGTCTGGACCCCTCTAACGTCCTAGATGGGTTTGCATTTTCACCTGAATGTAGCACTAACAAAGCAGATTGAAATATGGTTCATGTTAGGTATCTCTTTAGTTTTCCTGCAACCATGGCATGAAGCAAAAGAGAATTTAATTTTTTTGTGTGTTTTATTTTAATTAAACCAGCTACAAGAACAAAATACTTCTTTTTAGATTAAAGGAGAATCACTGTCTCCATTACAAGTCACTGCCTAGTAACCAACTAGCTCTTCTTGACCTAAATTTGTTGATATTTGTACTTTCTGTGTAGAGAAATTTTGTAGTCAGTGTTGTTTGGGACATTAGCTGCTGATTTCTTTCACTGGCACTGTCCTCATTAGGCCACTGAGAAAACTAAATAGATTCTATTAGTCTCTTTTCTAACCCACTGGTAATACTTTACGTGCTATCGACTGAGAGTAGGGAATTTAACTGTGATTTCTAAGAACTAACTTCCCATTAGGGTAATGGAATATTTTATGCTTCCTCTCAGGGTGGATGTGGTAGAATGACTGAAAAGCATATCTTGTAATCTTCTCATCACCTATGAGCCAGACTAAATACCCAAACGTGCCCCTAGAGTTGTTACAAGCAAAATATCCACCACTTTTTTTCAAAAGCAAATATAAAAGAGCCAAATATTTCTTAATCAGTGTTTTAGGGATTTAGTCAGCGGGAATTTTGAAACCAGCCTTCACAATTACACTTAAGACTTTATGCACTTTGGTCAGACTTTCCCTGGCTAGGAGTAGGGGAGTAAGCTGTATATTACACAGGTTTTGGAATAGAAATACCACTCTTTACACATGACTTTGCTATTTTCTATCTGTACGATCACAGACAAAGTTCTTAATACCTCTGAGTACCAGTTTGCTCTTCTGGGATACATAGTATTATTTTAGTTACAGAACAAGTTATACTTAGTCTGCATGCACAAAGCACTGCAAAAAAAAATATGACTTTAAGAAGTTTATTTCTCATGAAAACAGTTTGGTGTTGAGCAGCCCAGGACTGGCCAGGTGGCTTTGTAATCCTCAACACATGGCTTCTATTTCTGAGCTCAAGGCTGGTGATCACTTCCAGCCAATGGAAGATGAAAAGAGGAAAATGAGGGCAAGCAGTTTCCATATTAAGGATGATGCACCAAATATACAATCAGCTTCCTTATTTCCTCCCTGTTGGCCAGGTCTTGGTCACAAGGCCAAAATGACTGTGTGGGAGTCAGACAGAATGTGTCTCCAGCTGGTGGGCCATGTGCCCAGATAAAAGTTGGAAGGACCACTTTCTAAGAGAATGAAAGTAGAGAAAGTATATTGGGAAGCAAACTGTGACATTAAAATATTCAGTTAACTGAGATTACAGGAGGTAATATCCAAAACCAAGGCACACTGAAATGACTCCATAAGGTCTCAGATATTTTAAATAATGAAATAATTGTTTATATCTTCTGATCAATAAAAGCTCATGGAATTGCCCTCAGTTTCTTCATCAAAGTTTTCCAAAGGTTGGGTTTGTTTCTATCTGCAAAAACAGTTGCCCGAGTTGAAGCACTGAAACAATGTCCGCTTTCACAGCTCCCAAAGAGAGAGAAACAAATAAAGATAACCAAGGAGTGGGAGATACTTACATCGACCCTGTCAAAGTAGTTTAGGTTGTAAAGTGGCAAATAATCTAGATTGAGACAGAACTGTATTATCATCATGAGTTTTAGAATCTGAAGAATCTTGTTGGGGATTCCAGCTCCATCATTTTTACTGGACTTGTAGTCTTGGGACAAACAGGTTTTCTTTTAAAGACAGGCTTAATATTTTTAATATGTAGGTAGGCCTACACACTATGTACTCATAAACCCACCACTAAGAACAATGATTATACTTTTATCCTGTTTAAATTTAATCTCAATAGATCCAAAATGGTGGAAGAGTAAGTGGGAGCTACCCCAACCTCCTCACTGGACCAATCTGGAATTACAACTAAATTATAGAGAAATCACTCTGAATAACCAACTGAAAACTAGCTGGAGAGAAGTCTTACAACCAAGGACAGACAGAAGAAACCACTTCACCACTACTCATCAGAAAATGCAAATTGAAACCACGATGACATATCATTTCATACCTGTCAAAATGGCTATCATTGACAAATCAAGAAATCCCAAGTACTGATAAGGATGTGGAGAACAGGGAGCCCTTTTGCACTGTTGCTGGGAATGCAGATTGGTGCAGCCACCATGGAAAGCAGTATGGAGAAACCTTGAAACTTTAAAAATGGATCTGCCTTTCAACCCAGCTACCCCACTTCTGGGAATATAGCTGAAGGGACCCAAAACACTAATTCAAAAAAATGAACTAGACCACCTTCTCACGCTACAAGCAAGAATAAATACAAAATGGATCAAAGACTTAAATGTTAGACCCCAAACCATAAAAGTGGTAGAAGAAAACATAGGCAGCAAAATCCCAGACATTGCTCATGTACATAGACAATAGTGTGGTGATTGCTGGGGGTGGGAAGATAGAAGGGCACTAAATGGTAATGAAAAGAAGATAACAAAATCAAGAAAAGCAAAACTAAAAATAAAATAAATGAATTTAATCTTATCCATCCTCTTGAACAAATAAGAAAAGATTACAAATAAAAATGGATCCTTTTTGTATCCTTCTTGCTATAAACTAACTGCTGTTATAATTTGTATATATCCTGTTTTTGTTTTTATACTTATTCTATACATACACCCATGTATCTTTTATGTGCTTCTTATGTACATATATGTAGGCCCTTCTGCAACTACTTTCTTTTCTGTCAATATTAGGTTATAATTTTGAGATTTCTCCATTAAGTCTAGCATATTTATTTTAATTTAGAAAAAAATCTGTCAACATTAAATTTATATGTACCATTGTTGGCAGATTTTCAGGTCATTTTCAATGTTGTTTATTAAAAACAATACTTTATTAGAGATACATGTGTACTTTCATAGTACACACACACAATTATTTCAATGGGCCATACACATACAAGTGGAATTGCTATCCTATAGTTGAATACATTTTGATCTTTACTAAATCTTGACAGACTGTTTTCCACTACTACTTTTAGCTTCAGTGAAAAGTAGTTCCAGTAATTCCATATCCTCACTATACTTACTGTTATCAGACTTCTAATTTTCTTCCAATTTCAAGGGTGTGAAATAATTCTTTATTATTTTATTAATTTGCATTTTCATTATGAGCTATACAAACTTTTTATATCTTTATTTGCTCTTTTCTTTTTCCCTTCTGTGACTTGCCTGTTTCTCTCTATACATTAAAAAAAATACCTTTTTCATACTGACCTATAGTTATTAGAGCAAATCAAAGATACAGTGCTTTTGTCTATTTTATATATTTCAAATACATAGTTTTATTATTATTTAACATTGATGAAATGATTTCCTGTTTGCTTACGATTATTTGTTTTTACAAAAATTTTTCTTACTCTGAGGCTGTAAAATATTTTTCTGTATATATTTTTAAATATTTTATTTATTTAATTTTAGAAAGAGGGAAAGGAAGGAGAAAGAGTGGGAGAGAAACATCAATGTGTGGTTGCCTCTCACATGCCCCACTACTGGGGATCTGGCTTGTAACCCAAGCATGTGCCCTGACTGGGAATTGAACCTGTGACCCCTTGCTTCACAGGCCAGCACTCAGTCCACTGAACCATACTAACAAGGTTTTCTGGGTATTTTTAAAAATGACTTGAAAGTTATTTTTAATATTTAGATTTTTAATCCATATGGAATTTACTTCTTTTGTATGAGGTGTGATAATACAGTCTGATTTTAATAAATATCTAATTATTATAACACTATTTATTGACTATATAATCTTTCCCAATTTCCTACTGTTTTCTCTTCTACAATTTCTATTCCCTTCTCCTTTTAAATCCACTCCATTCCTGTACCCTATCTTTTTATACCCAAAACCCTTCCCTTCCCTTTATCTTTCTCCTTATTTCTTAAAACTCCTCATTCTCATTCTTTCTCTTCTTTCTCTTCCTTTTCATAATTATCATTATTATTATTAAATTAGTACATACACCAAGTTTAAAGAATCAAATAGCAAGTTATCTAAAATAATAAACATATTAATAATACTTCCCTCCAAAGTCCAATAAAGGTATCTATTGCTGATTCCTCTTTCATTAAATAAATATTTATTAGGCATCTATTATGCTGAAGTCATTGGGAATTCAGAAATGAACAAAATGGAGATTCACAATTAATAGAGGTTTAATATAGGTACATACAAAGATGAAAATATCTTTATATTATATTAGGTACATGTTCCAGGAACAGTAAACTTGGAAACTCCTGGACATCCTAAAAATTATAGAAAATAACTGTTGTATAAATAAATATAATTTAAAAAATGTATAATCAATAAATATCTGCATGTGGTATGTAAAATAGCATATAATACATAATAAAAACCTATATTATATAAATGTCTATACATATGTATGTGCATATATATATAAATTAATAGTCTGGAATGTAACTAAACAGTTATATCAAAGCAAATAAGACTTTGACCTACTCTTGCCCATTTTAAGACCTAATTCCCTAAACAGGATTTTAAAAACAGTCTGAATTCAAGGTGATGATAGTATATTAAGTTAAAATTTATAAAAATTTTAATTACTTTAGTGAAAATGTAATGTTTCTGATACCTATTACAACTATAGCTAACACTGTACTTTGGAGTCTATAAAGTACTATCATGAATATTAAGCAAATAAAATATATCTATTTTAAGAAAATCAAGGAAATCTTGAGTTGATGTGCTTACTACTCTCCAGTAGTACTATTGATAAACCCTGGGAGACAAACTATTTTATCTCCCAGAAACCATAATATACACAAAAATTATTTGTTTCCACCCTGGCCAGTGAGGCTCAGTGGATTGAGTGCCAGCCTGTGAACCAAAGGATCACTCATTTGATTCCCAATCAGGGCACATGCCTGGGTTGTAGGCTAGGTCTCCACTTGAGAGTGCTCAAGAGGCAAGCACAGATTGCTGTTTCTATCCCTCTTTCTCCCTCCCTCCCTCTCTCTCTAGAAATAAATAAATCAAATCTTTAAAAACTTATTTTTCCCTTATAAATATATTGGCCTGTCTTCCTTGAGGCTGCATCTATATACAGTAATTATTTGGATCATTTTAGTAATACATAACATGTCAAAAAGAGGTTTGGTTAAACTATCAAAGCATGAAAAATTGATTAAACAAAAGATAAAGGGTACAAGCTATAATTCAAAGGTGTAAGTGCCAAACTTCATCCCATTATTGAAAAGGCACTTGATTTTTTGCTCTTTTAGATTTTGATGTTGTCAGATCACTCTTAAGAAATGTTAAGATTATTCAATTAACAGCAATCAAATTCTGAACCTTGGAGATATTACATGTACTCTGAAAACCAGTATGGTTTCTTGGTAAATCTCATGAATTTTTTTAGTTAACTCAAAAAAAAAAAATCCCTAAATACTTTGACAATTATTAATTCTTTTTTTAAATAGTATCTTTATTTTTATTTTTTATTTTATTATTTTTTAAAAGATTTTATGTATTTATTTTTAAAGAGAGGAAGGGAGGGAGAAAAAGGGAGAGAATCATCAATGTGTGGTTGCCTCTTGTGTGCCCCCTACTGGGGACCTGGCCCTCAATGAAAGCATGTGCTCTAGACTGGAAATTGAACCAGCAATCCTTTGATTTGCAGGCTGGCTCTCAATCCATTTAGCTATACCAGCCAGGGCCAATTATTTGTTCTTAAGGCATATCAACTGACCTAAGACAAGCTTAAATTCACTTACATATTTAATAAATATTTTAAATTCTCTATTATATTAGGCTTTAAATTTGGCTTAATAAATAAAAATAAGTAATTCAGATGTATAGGAAATAATCATAGACCAGACTTTAGCATTTAAACTAAGAAGAAAAAGGCACTTAAAAGAAAATACTATGATTAATTGCAAGAAGTATTGTGCTACTAGTTTATTTGAAAATAGTATGATAGAGATTTGAGAAAAATTATAGAAGGCAACTACTGATCTATGCAACAAAGGATAATTTAATGTTCTTGGAGGCAAATTTGGGATGCAGTAGAAATAAGACGGGATAGGTGTTTTCACAAAGAATAAGCATTGTCAGGAAAGGTACATAAGTATAAATTAGCCTAGGGTGTACAAAGAGTTGTATTTTATTATTATTATTTAATGTCAAAAATAAGTTGAAAGAGTAATGCTGCCAAGTATATAAAAAATATAACCTGTGTCATGGGTAAAACACCTCATATAAAAGAACCTTGAGTACCAAGCAATGAAAATAACATTTTGTGAAACTCGAAATGTTTAAATGAGACTATAACATTCTCAGATATATGCTTAAATCAATCACCATTTAGGAGATATTCGCAAAACTTTATTTGAGGATGGGTAATAACCCAAATCTGTACATTCTAACTGGATTTAGAGAGGATGTTTCTAATGTAAACAGTAGTAAAAATATTGAATTAGTTGTCATGAATTAGATATGAGGATATGAGAGAATGAAGTCTGAATAGACTCATTCACTGATATTGAGCATTTAGTAATTATGCAAGAGGGTTTTATGAGATATAGTAAGTTGTGTGTAGGAAACTTGAATCTGAAATGTATAGAATAGTAGACAGATGAATTTAATAAAATGGGGACTTTATGAAGGTTGGTGGGCAAAGAATAAAGAATAAGGTTGAATCAAATTTCACATTCATTTGACTGACATTTCAAGCAAATATGAACAAAATTCACCAGTCATCATTATTGAAACATGATAGATTTTTGTACACTAGAATTACTGTTATAAAAAAATAGCTTGGATGTTTTTGGTCTAAAACCCATGGTTTGCAATCACATTGGTATTAGCACAAGAAGGTATTTACAAAATGATTATTTATCAAAATAATCAGAAGCGTGTTGTTGGCCTTCTGTGGGGGGTAGTCAGAGCTAGTAGACAACCTACAGGGTTCACAGTAGATCTACACAGTAGAGAATTATCTCTCAGCTGGTACATAATCTTAATGTTTATCAGATTCTCATGTAAATAAAATGCCTCCTTAAAACCACTGGGTTTTTTTTGCCTAGAATTTTCTCTACAGTACAAATAAATATAACTTCTTTTTGTACCTTTTAACATGTATAGAATTTCCCAGAATGCTGCTAACTTACAAATAAAGAGAGGATCATATTTTGTTGGCTTAAAAATTTACAAGAATAATTCTCCACTTTATAAAATCCTATTAATAAGCTCAGCGGTGTTTGTGACTTTGAAATTGTTTATACAACCAGGCTGTGTCAGTCTGCTTTTGTAGCTGTGATTTTCTTAATAATCCTTTGTGTAGTTGTAGTCTGTGGATCATTTGTTATATCTTCTTGAAATGTTATGCCCTAAATTTACATACAAAAATATACAAAGTTTTTCCAGAAGATGCTCAGCCATTGTTAATGTAACAAGAATGATTTGCACAACATTGTTGTAACCTGGCAACCAAGGAGAGTGGACTGGAATGCTTGTGCATGAGCAAAGATGACTTCCCTGTACTGATCAGTGGGGGTGATAGACACCATTGAGTGAGCATGTGTACTATGTGGCTATTGCATTCAAAATGACTGAGCGAGTAGAACTATGAATCTGCATCAAATTTTGTGTTAAGCTTGAATATTCCTCCATGGAAACTATTCTATTTGGATGATCTTCAAGTCTGCAGCTATGGGCAACTGGTGATTGGCAGCATCACAACAAAGTACCTGTCCAATCACATTGGCAAAGCATCAAATCACCCAGGTGACTCAGTCCCCCTGCAGCCTAGATTTGGCATCCTGTGACTTAGGCATTTCCCAAAACTCAAATCACCTTTGAAAGGGAAGAAGTTTCAGACTGTCAATGAGATTCAGGAAAATATGATGGGGCAGCTGATGGTAATTGGGAGAACTGTGAGAGGTCCCAAGGAGCCTACTTTGAAGGGGACTGAGGCATCATTGTCCTACATACATTTTTTTGTACCTTGTATCTTCTTCAACCAATGTCTCCATTTTTCATATTACATGGCTGCATACCTTCTGGACAGATATTGTATATTATTTAATAATACATTATTTTATTTTATTGAATCTTTATAATTGTAGTTTAGTAATTACAATGTTAGTTTTCAAAATTATGTGTATAGGTGAGTTATTTGCTCCATGAATTTCATTAAAGTTAACAAAGATGGTAGAAAAGTTTTGAAAATCACAGTTTTAAATACATTAGAATTTACCATAGACTTAGTATAATAATGTGTATGGAACTTCAAAATTATTAGTCACTTTCACCAATATTTATTATTTAATCTACATACCTCTATGTAAGGTAGATAGGGCAACAATTATTTTTACTTTCCATTTTCAAGATGTGGAACCTGAGGCTGAAAGAGCTCTTACGACTTTTTAGTGATCATACAAGTGTAGTAGGTTCCAAGTACAGAATAGAATCCAGGACCTCTTGCTTCAACTGTGAACATTTATCAGAACCTCATGTTGTTACCCTACAATCTAGTAAGCACAGACTCTTAAAATAATATTTTTTCTTTTTAATTAATACTAGATTGTTTTCACATACAAATACTGTTGTTCACTGTTTGGTTGTATTAAGCTTTCTTCAAGCTCAAATGTAGCACAAAACTTTTGGACTGAGGTAATTAGGTGTTCTGTTTTCTTCTAAAATTCGAGAATATAGCTATTTTCATAGGTTTGGGGAGTTATCAAGTATTGTTTAAATAGGCTCTTTGTTTCCTTCTCCCTTGTATGCTATTATTTTTATATTGCTCTTTCTTATAAAGTCAGATAGTTCTCATAGAGTTCTATTTTTTAATGCTCAAGTCTCCCTCTTTTTCTCTCTGCATTATTTCTGGATTCTCTAATGTCTTCCTCCACCTTGTCTGCTGTATTTTTTTATGCTCACTAGTTCATTCTTTATATCTTTTACTGAGTTCTTCATCTCCAGAAATTCTGTTCAGTTCTTTTTAAAACTTAAATTTTCTTGGTAAAGTATTTGTTTTATTCATTTTTTTTCCTGAGCTAATTAAACTGTCTACCTTCATTTTCTAGTATCTAATTGGGTTTTCAGAACTGCAATCTTGAATTCTCTATTATTTAAATCACATATTTCCTTGATTTTAAGATTGTTTTCTGTAGATTTTTAAATTTTATTTCTGAGCTACCTCAATAACTTGGTTGTTAATAATTTTTTATGGATTCCTTCTCTGTCTAGGCATCTATGTATGAGTGACACTTCTCTAGTGTATTGATATGAAGAAGTGGTTTTTTTTGTTTGTTTTGGTTTTTGGTTTTTCTCTCTCTTGCACTTCTATAAAAGCACTCTGACTGGTCCCAGGATTGGAGGTGCAAGGGGGACTATGCAGAAGTCCCAGGTTGCCATTCCTGGGAGAGTAAAGAAACTTCATAGGTGGCCAGGTTACCCCAACTCACCCCAGCCCCACTCATCACCGCTACACTGATGGCAGCGTCTGGCTGCAGGGGAAAGCACTGGTATTTAACAGATTTGGAGCCCCATTACCCAGTGTTCCTCTGTGGGTTTGGACCCCTGAGACTGCAGCAACGGGAATCCTGGGGAGACACTCACCTTCAAATGTAAATTCTATTAAAAGTCAAATATACTGCATAATATTAAATTTATACCACTCTTCTGTGTTTTCAATGATTCTGAAATTCAAGAGTGTGGCATCTAGAGAGAAACATACTAATCGAATTGACAGAGAGTAGCTTGTATATTCATAGTTTTGCTTTGAAAAGTTTGAAAATTCAGTTTGATCTTTTGAGAACATTTTTAATATTTGCAAAATTGAATAAATCATATTTACATGTAAACAGTGGCATGAGAAAAAATTACTATAAAATTTCCAATAGACCAATTGGGTCTATGGACAGTAATTATTTATCAAAATAAAATTGAAAAGGAGGAATCCATGGATCCCAAGTACTATTGTGCCTTTTGTAAAAATATTTACAAATATATGTCACAGGTTTTTCTCTTCGAATTAAGAAATATATTTAAGATAGTACAAGTACAAACAATGACTTTAGTAGGAAAATCTAATTGAGCCTGTAGAGTCCTGGAAGTTTTTTCTGAGGAAATTTCCAAAGGATGAATGTGAGAGAGTCAACAAAAGAATGACAGAGGGAATATATTCAGGCAGAGGAGGGAAGCGTATGTGAAAGCACTGAGGTGAGAAAGAGCTTGACACATTTGAGAAAGAGAAGAATGTGTATTTCTGGTTTTGGTTCTTTCTTGTTACAGTTTCCCAATGCTTTCTTCCATGCTTTGCCCTGTGTACAACCTCAGACTTAAGTTACAATCATTATGTTTTTGTCTGATTTTCTGTGTTTAAAAAACAGTAACTCCAGATCCTCTACCATTTGGTGTCTCTTATTTTTGTAATACTATCTTCAATGGACTGCAGTGTTTCCATGACCTTGAGTTTGCTGGTTAGAGCTCTGGTATCTGCTGACAAACTTTCCTGATGTCCTTTTTTTTTTTGTCCTGGCTTTCAGAATTGGCATTTCTAGATTCCTTGCTCTACTCTTTCTTATACCATTACATTGCTTAAGTTTGCATGGGAAGGGTAATTGTGAAAATAGTCATACAGATAGATAGATGATAGATACATAAATAGTACATAGATAGGTTATAGTGAGTTATGGACAATTAAATGGGAAAAAAACAAGAGTACAACATCTATAATGTAATCCCATTTTTATAATTTATTAATATTGTCTTTATTACATGTTACCCACATACACGAAAATATGAACACCAATATACACTAAACTTAAGAGAGTTTTCTTCTTGTACAGTGCCATGGTTATAATTCTCTTTTTTTATACACTCCTATATTGTTTGAATATATTGTTAGATCTTTTAAAAGATCTAAATAAGATTCACTGAGGAAATATGCATTGGTTAGGTTGGCTGCTGATATATACTATATCATAAAGTTACATTTACTTTGGTCAGTTAATAGAGATCCCTATATGGCACTTTTATTTATGGCTAAGGGTAGCAGAGTTGACAGGGCTTGGATATGCCAATTTATGTGAATGAATCTCAAGACCAATAAACATGTTAAAATCTGGTACACTGTTTACACAGGGTGCAACATACCACCAACAAAATCATAATACTCCCACTGGGTTATAGAGGTTTTATCATGTAAGTCTATGTCTACAAATGACCTATTTTACTTTTTTCTAAAACTACACTAATTTAGGACAATTTGTATGTGTTTCTTTGTTAAATTACTTTCATTGAATTTTTTGCCTCTGCAAATAGGCAGCAGGTAAGAGTTATGTGAATAGATATATTGCTTTTCCTAAAAGAGTCAAAATCACAACTTTTCAAAAAATGGAAATCATAGTTTTTCAGTATTCTTTCTCATATATAAACATGCAAGAAATATGTTTAACAAATGCACACATATCTAATCACAATATAATGACTTTGTGAGGTTGCAAAGCAGATGTTATTATTTCCCTTATTTTTGTAGTTGTAGAAGCTGAGGCTCCGAGTTAAGGAACCTGTCTACGGTCATACACTGGCTCAATGACTGAGCATTTTTCAACAATCAATAAAATAATTCTCTGCAGAAGTTTAAATTATTCCCTGAGGAGCAATATTTCAACTGATACTTATATTTCTTTTCATGAGTAGTTTCTTCACAGGAGAATTTAGTCTATGAGACAGTTTTATTACAAAGTGTTTGGCCCAACTAAATTTGATTTTCTAAATTACTAAGTAGCCATTTATTATAGACAAAGATTTTAGATAATATAAAAAGGTTAGGTAAGAGGTAAAATATGTAAATTTCATGTCACCATTCATTTTATGTCAACTATTTCTTCATTATGTATGAAGAATTTGAATTTGATTTTTCTCTCTTAACACTCAAGTAATATGACAGTGTTTTATTTTATACTAATGAAACAAATAGAAATTCAGACTTTTCTTACAGAATATAGCCATCTTTAAGTATTTATGTAGCACTTTATGTTTCTAAGCTGCTTTAAAATTTTTATTTTACTTGTACCATTCAACAGCCTTGTGAATATGCCAATAGTATTAACTTAAAAAATAAATAGAAATAAAAAGACCTTAGGCATGAGAAATTAAATGATGTGCCAGGTACATACAATTTTATGTTCCTCACAGCCTCTTGAATTAGCAGATAAGTATGATGTTGCTAACCTTTTTCTATATCCCCTGTGTATTATTCAATGTTTTATATAAATTTCATAATAATTATATTTCTGGAAAAATTGAGCAATATTTTTTTATATCAGCACAAATTGCCTCCCATCAGGTATTTTTATTTTTATTTTTATTTATTTTTTTAAATGAAAGAAATTTATTGCCTCCGTGCTGGAGGCCAGAAGTGCAAAACCAAGGAGTCAGCAAAGCCAGGCTTTACTCAAAGGTTCTACAAGGAAATCCTTCCTGGTTTTTCCAACTTCTAGGTGGCTTCTGGCGGCTCCAGATTTTCATTTTTTAATAAAAAATCTGCATGTATAATATAATAAAATGTTTTATTGATACCTGAGGATCAATCTTCATCAGATTATATTTTATTTTAGAAATGGTGTTCATTTATGTGACTTATTATATAAATATCTCACTTGTGTGAATTACTTAATAATTGAAATAAATTATCAGAGAGTAAAAAATTCTTACCACATTGGAGCTATCTAGATCTGGGTGTTAGTTAGGGTATGTTTGTTTTCTCTGAGTCCACTAACTGATCCTCTCTTCCCATCAAACCCTATTACTAGGCGTCACTGTAAGAATTGCAAAGTAAGATAACTTAGGGAAAACAGGTTAATATATTCCAAAACATAATGAAACTGCTGCTATACAGTCAACTAATAAATAATGTAAAAAATAAGTTATTTTAGTGTACTGTTATGTGCAATAAATAAGGAGGAAGATAGACAAATAGATGTTTTTAGACATCGTGATCAAATAACTCTCTTGGTAAGCTTTATTGAATCAGAAAACAGATGTATTGGGTAAGTAACTTCCAATACCTATTTTTGCAAGATTTGATATTCAAGGTAAAGATGCTGCTAGAGAGAGAGGTTAGAATGAGAGCAAGCAAGAAAGAGAGATGGGGAGACAAAGAAAAATGGCTGAAAATATAGTGATCATGTGCTTCTCTATAATCAGATGGCATATAGAAGAATGGGACAATGTACAGGTTGAAGAATGACCTTGAGGAACTTAAGGGAAGTTGTACCTGCTTAGAAAGGATACTTGAAGAGAGAGTCATCCTCTCCCTCCCTACATAGAACTCAAGGACAGAGCTGCAGAGACAAATTAGTCGTGGTGGAAGCCTGGCCCACAGGGTGGCTCCTGGACAGCGTTGGCAGAGGGCATCAGAAGCAGAGCTGGGAAAAATGCCTCCTTCTAATGGTACATTGGCAACCTGTTTCAACTAGGGGGCTGAAGGAGAAGAGCACATGTAAATGTCACTCATTCGACAGATGTTTATTGAGTATCACTCTGCCAGGTATTGTGTTAATAACAACCTATGGGAGACTGTTCCTGGAGTATCCTAGACAATTATGTCTATTAATTGCTAGGTTTTGTGGACAGGAAAGAGAGTTCAATGGAAAGTAACCTTACAGGGCGATGTGACCATCAATCCCTAACTGGGTGGGTCATGGTGGTTAGTCACACCCCATGCATGTAACTTAACTAAAAGGCTTATGTTTGCCTTGAGCAAGTCCTGTCCTCTGTTTCTCTGTGTGTAGGTTAACACACCTTTGAAATGGCTCTTTCAGACCCCTCCTTTTCCTTTGTGTCCTCTTTCAGAAGTTTCACAGTCCTCAAGAGAGCACACAATCTTAACTGTCCTGTAATTCAGTCCCCACCGTGCTTCCTCCCACCGTCACGTAATCTTCCATGTGTTCCCTCCTTCCTCTCAAATGGGCAAAAGAAACTGCAAACTGTTATTTCCCAAAGCAATTTTCTCAGTCTGTTGAGTTCTTGCTTACAGGTGTACCCTCTGCTTGGCTCCAATAAACTCTTATAAATACTCTCTACAGGTTTGAAAATCTCTTATATTGACAGTCTGTTGAATATTCTTTGTGGGAAAGCACTAAAAAGCCAGCAAATTGAATTTCTGATGTTAAGGTTAGCTCATTTATTCTCAAGAGTTTTGTGTAAATTGTCTGTGACCCCTTACTTTCAAGTTAAATTGGTGACTCAGCTTTCTCCAAGAGATTGTCAGGATTAATCCCTTTATGCCTTAAATTCCTAATGACTCCACTTAGTACTGAAGACCTGGGGAGAATACTGCTCCCCTCAGTCTCATACCACTTTGTGCATCTTTCCTGGTTCATTTTCTGTCTCCTGCTCCTCCTGAGCTTTCCTTTTGATGACTAATGGTCATTAGCAACAGCAAAGACCTCTATATCCTAAATCTTATCTCAGGAGCTTCCCTGCCCACCCTATATGAAACCTACTCAGCCTCCATGAAGTTGTTCCTGTAGGTGGCAACTAGGAGTGAGTGTCTGGAGGGGAAATAAAGCAGGGCCCCCATTATAATCTAACAAAGAATTTAACACAGGAGGCTAGAAACGAAAGGAAGACATGCCTCACTTATTGACCTAGCAGTCCTGAGCCTGGTTTGATAAGATTTCTGGCATAGTTCAGAAGGAGGGGAGCCCTTGAAAGTCTATGCCTACCATCTCCACGAGCTGGGAAAGAAAGTCTTTGTGAGTGTGTATTAATCCTAAGGTCTGGAGAGGGTGAGTGGGAGGGGGAACCTAGAAGCCAACAAAAGTATATAACCTCTGAACCCCAATAGTCACTGCACTCGGGTTAGCTGGGTGCCCTCTTGTAGCCAGGTGCTCAAGAGTATAGAAAAAACTTACTAACAACTTTATTTCCTCTGTACATAAGACATTAAGACTAGTTGCATAGGGCATTCTGACTACCTGGGTGCCTGCTATAATTTCATAAGTAAACATGCTACCTTATTTCCACTATTCATGTTTGTCTCTCTCTTGAATTTGTCTCTTGTGAGCCAGGCAAGAACTGAGGAACAAGCTTGGGGGTGGGGAGGCTGACTTAGTTCTCTCCCTAATAACAAAGCCATCTTGAAAGAACGCTGTTTCTTTTCTTTCACAGTCCACATGTAACCAAATGCAGGTCCAGCTGCCTGCTGCAATGAAAGAAAAACTTATGAGGCAGGTACCGGTGAAAAGAAATGTGGTTTATTCAGATGCCAGCAATCTGGAAGATGGGCACTCTTGTCTCGAAGCCCATCTTAACATCACTGTGCAGGCAGAGGTTTTTATAAGGAGGGAGGGGGAAACCAGAACAAAGATATAAAGGGGAGGTGTTGAAAGTCTCTAAGTGAGGATGACTGCAGTCCATTCAAATAAGGCAAGTGATGAGATGGTGTGCATCATGTTGGTTTAGTCATCCTGGCTTCATGTTGTCTTGGCTTCACATCATCCTGGCTCCACAGTTGCAGGTCAGCAAATCTCCCAGAGCTCAGATGCCTGAAGGTTGGAGTCTGTATGTTTTGAAGTTAGTTCCTAGGATTATTATACAAACATGCTGTTTGTCTACAAGCTACATATTAGTCAGTCAGCACTTAACAGAAATAATGTCAGAAGAATGGTGGAGTGGGTTACAATTCCCCACTGATACTTACATACCTTAGGTCCTGGCACTGTGATACAAATTGTCCTTGCTCCCCATGGATTCTTTCAAAGAATTCTTCCCCTTTCTTCTCCAAAGCCCAGAGATTTTGGCAGCCATTTCCTTTAACTTTCCCATCCCCTGCTGCCCCTGTTAACTGCTGGCCTTTCTACTAGTATGGGAAATATTCTTTGCAATTTCACCAATCAGATGAATGTTTCCTTCAGGATTTTGCATCTGTTCTTTCTTTTTTCCATATCACTTCAGCCACACTGTTATGGATATCTTTATTAACTGTCCTCTCTCCTTGCTACCTCCTAATCTTTTCTAGTTCAGGCACTATAGTAAACCCTATGCTGTGCTTCTTTCACCTCATAGAAAGCTCTAATGCATTGCCAATCACTTTCTTATGCTCAGGAACTTAGTTTATGTCTTTGCATCCCTCCATATAAGCTTGGAATCTATGGTTTACTTAATTCTCCCTACAAAACTCTTTACTTTCATTGCTTCTCCAATTTATAATGTGAATTGTGAAAGCCCAGCTAAAAATAAACTTAACTTTCTATTATCTTTGTGCCTGAGTTTACAATGATGAATGTTTCTAGAAAGGAACATACCAATTTTCTGACAACTTTGATTTCAGTTTACGGCCAAGTATCTCCCAATACTCACAACTGCCAAGAAACCTGATTGCATTTCCTTGCTATGCTCATTTTCCCATTATCCAAAAACCTTCCATCTTTTCCCTACATAGAGAACCCAAAGATTCCACCAAGAACTAATAAAAGATTTCATCAAAGTAGCAGGATACAAAATTAATATCCAGAAATCGGTTGCATTTTTACATGCCAATAATGAACGATCAGAAAGAGAAATTAAGAAAACAATCCCATTCACAATTACTTCAAAAAGAATAAAATACTTAGAAGTAAATTTAACTAAGAATGTAAAAGACCTGTACTCAGAAAACTATAAGACACTGAAGAAAGACACTGAAGAAGATACAAATAAATGGAAGCACTTACTGTGTTCATGGATAGGAAGAATTAAAATCAATAAAATGTCTGTGCTACCCAAAGCAATATATAGATTCTATGTATCTCTATCTAGATTTCAATGACATATTTCACAGATCTAGAACAAATATTCCAAATTGTATGGAACTGCAAAAGGCCCCACAGAGCAACAGGAATCCTTAGAAAGAAGAACAAAGTTGAAGGAATCACACTACCTAATATCAAACTATAATATATAAGGACATAGTAATCAAAACAGCATGGTACTGGCATAAAATAGAAACATACATCAATGGAACAGAATAGAGAGCCCAGAAATAAACACACACCCTGATAGTCAATTAATATTTGACAGAGGAAACAAGTAAAACAATGGGCTAAAGATTGTTTATTTAAATTGTGTTGGGAAAATTGCACAGATATATGAACAAAAATGAAACTAGACCACCTTCTTACATTACAAAAGAATAAGTTAAAAATGGATTAGAGGCTTAGATGTTAGACTCAAAATCACAAAATTGTAGAAGCATAGGCAAAAAAATCTCAGACATTGCATGCAGCAATATTTTATCAGTTATATCTCAGGCAAGGGAAACAGAAGAAAAAAATAAACAAATGAGACTACATCAAACTAAAAAGTTTTTTTGCACAGCAAAGGAAAAATTAACAGAATAAAAAGACAACCCGCAGAAGGGAAGAACATATTCACTGTTACATCTGATAAGGAGTTAATACCCAAAATTTATAAAGAACTTACAAAATTCAATACCAAAAGACAAACAACCCAATTTAAAAAATAGGCAAGGGACTTGAATAGACACTTCTCCAAAGAGGACATAGAGATGGCCAATAGACATATAAAAAGATGCTCAATATCACTAATTATCAGAGAAATGCAAATTAAAACCAAAATGAGATATCGTCTCATACCTGTCAGAATGGTTTTCATCAATAAATCAAGGAACAACAAGTGCTGGCAAGGATGTGGAGAGAGGGGAACACTTTTGTATTGCTGGTGGGAATGCAGGCTGGTGCAGCCAGTATGGAAAGCAGTATGCAGATACCTCAAAAAATTAAAATGGATCTGTCTTTTGACTTAGCAATCCCACATCTAGGAATACAAAGGCCTGACCAGAAAAAGTCCAGCCATTGTTAACATAACAAGAACGGTTTGTGCAACATCAATGTAACCTGGCAGTCAAGGAGAGTGGACTGGAATGCTTCTGCGTGGACAATGATGACTTCACTGTTCTAGTCGGTGGGGGTGGTAAATGCCATTGAGTGAGCATGTGTACTGTGTGGCCATCACATTCAAAATGACTGAGTGAGCAGAGCAACGAATCTGCATCAAATTTTGTGTTAAGTTTGAACATTCCTCCATGGAAACTATTTGGATGATTCAGAAGGCTGCAGCTATGGACAACTGGTGATTGGCAGCTTCATCACCAGAATGCACCCACTCATGCATCACATCTCATGTGGAGTTTTTGGCAAAACATCAAATCACTCAAGTCCCTCAAAGCCCCCCAAAGCCCAGATTTGATGCCCTGCAACTTCTGGCTTTTCCCAAAACCAAAATCACTTTTGAAAGGGAAGAGATTTCAGACCATTGATAAGATTCAGGAAAACACGATGGAGCAGCTGAGGATGACTGGGAGAACTCTGTGAGGTCCTGAGGTGCCTACTTTGAAGGGGGCTGAGTTGTCATTGTCCTATGTACAATATTTCTTGTATCTTGTATCTTCTTCAATAAACGTCTCTGATTTTCATATTAAATGGCTGGATACCTTCTGGACAGACTTTATAATGCAAAGAACACAAAACACTAATTCAAAAGAATATAAGCCTCCCTATGTTCATTGCAATGTTATTTACAATCACCAACATATGGAAGCAACCCACGTGTCCGTTAATAGATGAGTGGATTGTATTTCTTGACTAATGCCACTTTTTTTTTTTTTTTTTGTATATAGTTCTCTCTATAGGAAACCCTTCCAGGTTCTATTAAACCCTTTAACCTCTGATTGCTTTAGAACAAAGGATGTTAAAAAAATAAAATTAAATAAAAATAAAAACTTTGCTATTTGTTTCTGTTGTGGTTTCCTTACACCCAGTACATAGCATTATGTAGAGCTATTTTATTAAAGCTTTATGAATTACACTAATTTGTATATGCTATCTATATTTTGCTGGCACTCAAATTGATGGTCACTTTTCTGTTCTTTTCTCCTTTAATATCTTTTAAACACTGAAATTTTTACTTCTTTCAAGTTTTTTTTTTTTTCTCTTGGATATTGTGACTCCATTCTTTCCTTATTTTCCTTGGCATGCACTGATTTTTTTAAAAATTCCTTTAAAAAATCCTAGGTCCAAATATTGAAGCACACTAGAGCTCATTCTTGAACCACTTCTATTCTCTAAGTAAAATGTTTTCATATTTAAACTTATCCAATCTTGTGACTTTTAACAACACTTGACATTTATTACTTATTTTTTTTATCCCTGAAGATCCTGAATATCAAACAATCTACCATGTGTTTTCTCCACATAGATTCTGATAAACAACTCAAAATAAACAACAGAGCTTTGTCTAAACTTCTTATCTCTGGTTGTTTCTATGTCATTAAACACTATCACTACCTACCCATTGTTAGAGCCAAATATCGGAGACTTAGTATTATTATGTTTTTCCTATCACTCATTTCCCATATCAGTTTTATAAGCATATCTTGTGGACTCAAACCACAGACCATTTCTATCCCTTCTGCTTGAATCCCTTTTATTCCAGTTTTTACATATCTTTCTCTTTCTCCAAGGTCTCAGTTTAAATATCAGCCTTTCAAGATGTTTCCTGTAATCATGAGATCAACACAAATGCCCAGCTCTGCTCCAACACATCAACCTAGTTTGTGTGTGTGTGTTTTATCTTTATTGTATTTTTTCCATTATCATTTAGTCCCCTTTTACTCCCCTACTCCCAGCAATCACCAGGCTATTGTCCCTGTCCATGAATCTCTTCTCCTTTATGCTCAAGCCCTCCACCTCCTAACCTCCCCCCTTTAACTGTCATCCTGTTCTCCATCTATGAATCTCTGCCCAGTTTCCTTGTTAGTTCAGTTTGTTCACTAGATTCCACATATAAATGAAATGATATGGTATTTGTCTTTCTCTGACTGGCTTATTTTACTCATAGTCATTCCTTTAAACCATTTCTTATTTATTGTATTGTGATTTTAATTTAGATTTCTCTTTATCTTTCTTTCCCTTGAGAATGTGGTCATCTTAAGAGAAAGAATCAAAGTGGGTTTTCTTTGAGGTTTTATTTATTCATTTTTAGAGAAAGGGGAAGGGAGGGAGAAAGTGAGGGAGAGAAACAACAATGAGTGGTTGCCTCTCACATGCCCCTAGCTGGGAACTTGGCTGCCAACCCAGGCATGTGCCGTGACTGGGATTAAATAGAACTGGTGATGTTTTGTTTTGCAGGCTGGCACTCAATCCACTGGGCCACACCAACCAAGGTGCCAAGATTTTAAACTATACCTGAAATGGAGAAAGTTTTAAAAAATATTTGTTAAATAAATAAACACATTAACAATGCATATAAACATTTGGATTTCATTATAAGAAAATATTTATATTACCATCTTCCCCCAGATATCTCAAAATATTAAAATGAGACTCCAATTAAAGACTGAAAAGTATTGAGCAGTGTCAATTCTGTTCTGGTGACCAGCTCAATATTGAGTTATCTCAATAAGGAAACTGTACTATTTACACTGTTGTAGTTCAATTAGGTTTTGCAAAAGTGAAACTGCACTTATCCATGCATTCTTTATTTAAGCATCTTTGATCTTACATTATGCAAAGTCCTATAGATATTGGATACACAAAAAATGATAAGTATGTTCTTGCTCTCAAAGAGTCTTTGGTCTTACGTTACCACTTTTATGACGAGTCTCCATGATTTTTATATTTATTGCATCATTAGCAAATATGGTAGGTAAAATGCATACACTATAAAATATTCAAATCTATAGGCTACGTGTGCATTTACAAGGCAGGAATACAATGAGTATAAATAAGACTTGAGCTTACACTGA
The DNA here is from genome assembly GCA_004027475.1 of Anoura caudifer. Taxonomy (NCBI): domain Eukaryota; kingdom Metazoa; phylum Chordata; class Mammalia; order Chiroptera; family Phyllostomidae; genus Anoura; species Anoura caudifer. The sequence goes on from PVKU01000699.1 coordinate 222,393, forward strand.
TGGTGCAAAAAAAAAATCTTTTTTTGGATAACATTTGCTGACTAAATTTGTTTTCTTAACATTGCCAGCTTAGCAATTAAGTACTTTGAAGTTTCAAAATTACTTTATTTGGCAAGTGAGTCCAGAAGTAGGAGGTGGTAGTTGGAAGTCTGTACTATACATTTAAGATGACTCTTCCATTTTGAATTGTAATGTTTTCTCCAAATGAATTTATACAATCTAACTGTTGCATTTGTGTGTATGAAAGTGTTCATTTATTAAATATGAATTTCTGGAATTTGTTATATATTAGTTGTGAGAGATTGATTTATTGGTACCTCTTTTTCATTCCCCTGTAATTTTCTTTTATTTCCTTTGACATAACTTCAGAGTGAGAAGGACACCCTGCTTTTGAGCTTGGTCATGTGATTTTCTTTGAAAAATGGAATGCTGTTGGTTAAGAGCAGAAGCTTGAAATGTGCTTATGCAATTGGTCTTGCTTTCTTGTTCTACCATTGTTGCAATAGGACCATATCCTGAGTAGACACTTTCTTAGTCCATGCAGGTGACTGTAACAAATTTACTTTAGACTGGGTGTCTTAAACAACAAACATTTATTTCTTACAATTTTAGCTAATGGAAATTCCAAGATCATGGTGCCTTCAGATTTGGTGTCCAGTGACAGCCCACTTCCTGGTTCACAGGTGGCTCTTTTCTTGGTGTTTCATAATATGGGAGAGAGCAAAGAGAAAGAAGCTCTTTCAGGACTCTTATAGGGCACTAATTCCATCATGGAGGCTCCACCCTCAAATTATCATCTAATCCTATTTAACTCCTAAAGGCTTCTTTTCTATTACCTTCATATTATGAGGTTGGGTTTCAACATATGCATTTGGAGGGGATACAAACATTTGGCCCATAACAGGCACTGACTCTCCAGCTTGAGGTCCAGAGTGGGATACACGAAGCAGAGACGTCCCAACAAATTCACACATTTACAGCCTGAAGCAGAGTTGGGTGACAACCTGAAGACCTGCAATATAAAGTAGAATCACTTTGGCTGAACCAAAGACATACAAGCAAGAAATAAATGCATATTGTTTTATACCATGAGTTTTGTTTTGTTTTTTTTTTTTTTTTTGCATACCTATACACCTGATTAACACATCAGGATTTTAAAATATGGAGCAGACCTTGACCCTTCTAGTTCTCTTTATTGCTCTGTTCTCATCAGTCTCCCAGAGAGCAAGTGTCCTTTCATCTTCACTCTATATTTTAAATCACGTATTCCTGCTTATTTGTCTTTCGCACTACTTCTTAAAGTCCCACAAAAAAATTAAAAGATTAGTTAATGGTTTCCACTGAAGGCTCCCTTGTGTCCTGTGACTTGGTCTTTATTAACCATGCGCCCAAGTTTTGATCTCTCAAAGCAATCTGAGTGCATGCCTGCTACACTAAACTGTAGCTCTTCTAATTTTTCCTTCTATCTCTCCACCACTTAAATGTTCTCTTTGTCTTGTTAAATTATTAAAGCTTAGCTCTTTCAAAACAAAGCCATATTATTCTAATTATTTCTGTATCTCAGGCAATAAATTAATCAACACTTAGTCTATGCCTGCTATGTGCAGGGTTTTATGCTAGTTGCTTTGGGGGTACTGAAATATATGAGGTGTAGTCCTTGGTCTCAGACATTTATGCTTAAGCTGCAGAGTCAAATCACAGTTAAAAACTATAGAACAGGGTAGTATAAGTTTGGTACCTCATGAATGGAATTTCTAAGTGTCTCTATTTTTGTGGTCTCTATGGATTACATTCCAGACACTTTTCAGGACTATCTGTCCAGTAATGTAGATATTGAGTGTGTACTAAGGGTCAAGAAGTAATTTAAATTTAGAATGATGCACACTTAAACTGTATGAAATTTTGGCAAAAAGAAAGTCAGAAAATGTAAAGGCCCATTTGTTTATATAGCTCTAATTTATGAAACTCAGATTGACTAAAATCAATCAATCAATCAATCTGTCTTTCAGCCACATATGAGTGGTATTGTAGGAACTTGAAAATTTTCATATGTAGTCTCTATTAAGTAAAGGAGAGATAATTGAATTTATTATCTGCATAACCAGAGGTTTAAAATCAATTTAATGTTTATAAATTAATTTAATAAAAATGTAAGTCCATTAGTGCTATAAAAATTACTAGTAAAATGTTTTCAGCATGACTTTTTATTAAAACATTATTTTAAACCAAATTTATCATTCTTTTAGAGAGCTTTCTGATGAAAGAGTGGCTTTTTCACTTATGAATACTATACTCTATGCTGAGAAGGTAGACTTTTCTATTACATCCCATCACTCATTTTTATCTTGTTAATACAGTCACTTAACTTGCTTCAACATTTTTGTATATAACTAAGAAGCCCAATGAGCCAGTACAGATATTAAGATTTTCCTGCACCTTCATCTGAGAAGTCAATGTTTGATGTTATTTTCTTCAGGAACTAATCAACAGATTTGCAAAACAACAGAAGGCATCAAGTTTAACTGCTGGTCCCTGAATTACAATATTAAATTATGTGTTAAAAAGGTATTAGGCACACAGTCTTCTGGAATAACTATCATCATTGCATCATATTGCTTGCCATTTGAATTAGCATATAAATGAACAAAGATGGCCAACCCCATAGTCAAGGTGAAATGTGCCATCTTAAGCATTTAGATGCTTGGAAGCAGATTGTGTCAAACCCAAAACAGTGTGCTTGGACGCTGGTATTTGTTTGTTTGGGAATTCAGAATTTTGGAGTTAGTCTTACAATAGATATCAGGGACACACAGAGCAATTACATAATTTTTCCCAATAGATCTTTTGAATGTTCAAAAGATGCCAGAGAACTAAGCAAGTAGAAAGAATGGCCAATCTTGGTTTAGTGGAGAGAGGCTTGTATTATATCCATATGAATATATACAACAATATGTATATTAAAGTAGCTGTAATTAGCTAGGCTTACCACCAGTTACAGGCACATGAAGACACAGGCATGGCAAAACATGGAGTGGGAATAGTTGATAAGATTGTCTCTGGAAAATGAGAACCATTGTAAGTGTTCAGTCATGACAGCCATGGGATCTGCTCTGCATTATCAAGAAGTTAAGATCAGCAGCTTGGTGCAGATGGAGGATGGCAAAGAAGGGTTAAGGTGAACTGGGAAGTCAGAGAAATAGGATCTTTGAGAAATGATGCAAATTTCAACCAACATGCCAATAGGGGAGGTGCAGAAGGAAGATCACAAATCATGTGATTAAAATCTATAAGACTTTGGGAATATAATGAGTAAGAGAGTAAATTCAAGATAAATGCCCATATTTTTAGGCTAGAAATATGGTGAACCTATTGTAGTAACTGAGTTAGGGAGTAAAGAAGAGAAGCAGACTACTAGTATGAGAATGTACTTTCTAATCCCCTTTGGAGATATCCAGATAGCAACATCAGTGACTAGGTTCTCACAGATGCCCTGCACTGCAGGCCTGAAACCATTCACTCGGTATCATCAGCATATAGTAATTGAATTTATAAGTGTGTTTGCCACTGTCTAAGATTGTGCCAAGTGAGTAAAACAGACCATGAACAGGATCCTTAGATCCACCAACATTTAAGAAGAGGCTGGAAGAAGGGTGTCCACAGAAGTGACTTAGAAGGAATTATTAGTTACTGTAGAAATAGGATAATAATGTAGGGGGGAGATTGCTAACTCAAAAGCTCAGGGAGAAGTTTCAGACTAAGAAAGAGATATTAAAGTTAAAGGTCACCAATTACATATAGGTGAAGATAGGTAATAATTAAGTCATTGAAGAACTTTGTCAGAGATGTTTTTAGTGGATAGACATAAATAGGAGCTTGATTTCAGTGGGTTAAACCATTAGAGGAGAGACAGGAAAAAGAGCATTTTTGTATTAACCTGACTATAATAAGAAAAAAGATGCCGTATAGTTTGTTAAAAGGAGATTAGGAAGTGACACATTTTTTTTTCTTTTTTCCATTTCAAAGAAAGCTTAAATGTGTTTTTTAAGCTGAGGGAAAGAAATGAAGATGAAAGAAAAGTAAAAATTTGAGGGTAGCAGGATAGGAAATATTAAGAGAAAATCTCTTTGAAGTAGTGAAGATTCTTCCCATTCACCCTCTGCCCCACTTCCCACTCCTGATAACCACTTTTCTACTTTCAATTACTATGACTCAGATTTTTTTTGAGTCTACATATAAGAGGTTATGCCATGTTTATCTTTCCAGACTTGGCTTATTTCATTTATAGCATCATGTCCTCCAGGTTCATCCATATTGCCACATACAGCAAATTTCCTTCCTTTTTTAAGTCTAAAGAATATTTAGATATCTTTTTAAGTACAAAATAGAGAATGTGTTGAAGACAAAGATAGTTTACTGCTCTGAAAGGGGACTAATTCCAAATAAAATATCTATTAACTACTGTTTATAAGCTATGGAGATGCACACTTTTTTCTGAGTACGCTGTAACTTTTTTAAAAAAACAAACTTTTTATTCGTGTGTGTGTGTGTGTGTACCATGTATACCTGAGAATGAACAAATTGATTAATTTTCTAAAATTGAATATTATTTGTAACCAGTTTCCAAGTGAGAAAAACAACAAATTATGTGACTTTTCTTTTTAGATTCTACATATAAGAGTTCATGCAGTATTTGTCTTTCTGTATCAGGGTTATTTCACTTAGAGCATCATGTTCTGCAGGTTATACTTAGTGAAATAACCCCAGAAGTACTCACGCAGTCTTTTCCAGGCATTACTTACTCTAAGGCAACTGCTATCCTAATTTCTATCATTCTAGATGCTTTTGCCTGTTTTTGAATTTATATACATAAAGTAGAGGCATATAGGATGTAGTGTTTAATTCTGGCTTCTGCTCAGCATTCTGCTCTACATTGCTGTGTAGAGCAGTAATAGTTCATCCATTTTTTCGTCATAGAGTATCCCACTATGCAAATACACCACAACTTATCCAATCCACTCTATAGTTGATGAAAATTTGAGTAATTTTCTGGTTTTTCTCAAAACAACACTTCTGTGCATATACTCATACATCTTTCTGGGACACTTATGTTTGCCCTTCTCTTCAGCATATATACTATATGCAGGAGTGAATATACTATAGTATATATACTGTATGTATGAGTATGTATTTCCCATTGCTGGGAAATAGTGTTTCTAGGCCATTTTTGTGTTGGTGTACAAACCTTTTGGCCGAGAAGACCTGTGAGAGCTGATGTACATTGATCAAGTGCTCTATGCAAGAGATAATTCAGAGCTTGGAGCGGTGAGATGGTAAGCTGGGTAAACTCTTCACTCCAAAGTCAGACTGGTTAGGTTCATACCCTCTCTCTGATGTTTTGCAATTGTGTATAGAGATAAGTTAGAACTATCCCTCATTCTCAGCTTCATCATCTATAGAATGGAGATAACAAATACATTGCTTATTTATAATAAATATTTTATATGTGCAAAGTACCTTATTTATGTAAAGTGCATTTCTTACATATGCTAAGTGCTTAATGAACATTTAGTAATAAATAAATGCTAGCTATTATAATTAGTTATTTTTACTAATGTAAATCTAACCTGGCCCTTTGAATCTTTCTTTGTTATCTAATTATTCCTGTATTTTTCTGAAGGCCATATTTCTTTAACACTTAATCAGTCACATAAATGGTAGGTATTAGAAAGGTTTAGGAAATACAGTCCTTTTGATACTTGATACCCAAAGACCAAATAGTCAAGAAAATTGGAGAATTCGAGGTATGTGCATCAGCATCAATTGGGCAAACTTCCTTCAGACTCAGTTGTTTTGAGCTGCCTATATTTTCATGCTGAGAGGGACCAATTTATTTCACCAGCAATTTCCTTCTAACTCCATCATTTCTTTCTCTTATTTTCAGCTCTGTTCAATTTTTCCTTTCTATTCAGCATGAACCTCATCTGGGATCAATAATTTATCTTAAAACATTACCGAGGCCACATCTAATGCTACCCATGGAGAATTTCTTCTAAATGGCCTTTAAAAAAATCCTAAATGAGGGTTTTTACTTTTGTAAATAATAAAAACATATTTTATTATTAAACATTGCATATAACAATCTCAGTTCTTCCCCCTATGTTACTCTGATTACAGGGAACAAGAGCATATTCCTTTGCCTCTGGAATTCCCCCCATTGAGTTTAGGCACAAAGAAAATACACACATCATTTCAGTATACAGATTCCATTTGTGAAACTTGTAAAAGGCCAGTGCAGAGGCTGCAGCCTTATACAATTATTCACAAGAGTCTCTCTTTTCAGATTCTCAAGGCCTTTGTGAGCCAGGATACAACCTATCTCTCTGCTCATATGTAGGAATTGGAGGCCAATTCTTTCTTTTGTCCCTGTACCCTGGCTTTGCCCACACGCATTGAATCAAGGTCACCTATTCCTTTTCTTCCAAGGGAGAATTTTCAAGACACAGTTTTTTTCATGCTGTTTTTACAAAGTTTTCTCACTAGTGGCATGGTGTTTGGAGAGCCACTGTAGGGAAATCAAACTGTGCCTACTGCTTTTGTTTTCCGCTTACTTGTTCTGACGTTTAAGAAATCAGCTAAATTCTGTTGGGCAACTGTGTTCCAGAGTTTCAGAGAGTGAGGTGATGATAGAATTCCAAGTACTGTAATTTTCTGAATCTATTTTTTCAATGAGAATTTTTTGTAGGAAATATAGAAAATTATTACCTAGGAAGAAACATACACAGTTTAATAATTCCAAAGTCATCAAAAGAAAACAAAAATCTCTAAATATAATTTTTGAATATTACATATGATTAGCAAAATCTTATCATGCATCAATAAAATTATTTAAAAATCTGAATGCTAAAAAGAAAGATAATTTTATTCTTCCACTAATTGCTGAATATTAATACTAGTAATATATATCTTCATATCTTCTAATAATATTAAATTTTAAATACTACATATAGCTTTCTTTGCATTATAGTTTGTGTGTGTGTGTGCAGTTAATGTAGTCTTTGTCCCCTTCCCATGGCTCAGATATTTCAATTTGATAAGCAAGGAAATAATGACAAGAAATACAGTGTGAGGTAAAGAATGAACATTAAACAGAGAGTCAGAATACTCAAACTACTTTCTCTTCTGCAAAAATTGAGACATTTATCACCAATAAATGAAAAATAAAGACAAAGTTGCTTTATTATAGAAATGACTGAAAATCAAATTGGAAAAAAAGGTCAGCTTCGGAAAGTTGCAAAGGAAAATAATTTTCAACCATTTTGTTATACAGTTGGTCTATTTTGTTTCTATTCACTTTCAGTTTTAGGCATTGCTTTATTTTTTCCTTTTAAACATTTTTAATTATGTAAACCATTTAAACTTTTCTAAAGTCATAGAAGTCTCACTTCTATGAAGTAAATTCATAGATGTCTCACTTTCTGTTTCCTCACTCATTGTTATATATTTATTAGTTTTTTGTTTATTCTATCATTTTGTAGAAAATATAAACAAATCAAAACATACATACACATACCAAACACAAACACATATTTCTTTTTCACACAGAAAAAAAAAGGTTTTTGTGTGAGGTATACTATGAACATTGTTCTTTATTTTTTCCACTTAAAAAAGTATTCTAACAATTATTCTATGACAGTATATAAAGGACTTCATCAATCCTTTTTATATCAACATTTTCACTTACAGATAAACCAGATTTTGCCCATCCATATTGATAAAATGTGTAGTTTCATTCTTTAGTTATTATAAATAAAGCCAGAATTCATATTCTGTTCATGTGTCATTATGTATTGAATATTGTTGTCAGTGTATCTGAGATAGACTACTAGACATGGAATGAGTAAAGCATACATGCATATGCAATTTTGATAAATATTACCAAACTCATCTCCATGGAAGCTGTGATATTTGCATTCCAGTTAGTGACAGTGACCTAAATTTGTTTGTCTTTTTGTGTGTTTGACATTTTTGAAAATTGGGAGCTTTATTTTGCCATAATTCAGAGAATCTTAATCTTGTCTTCTTCCAACAAGGATTTTGGTTTTTCCTTTTCTTGAACTGCTACTAACTGCTTTCTATTTTTGAGTATAAAGGGATCTAGGATTGGACCCTAACTTCTTCCCACAGAAATAAAGCATAGAATTCCATTTCAGTTCAAATGTAGACATGTGCTAATAAACAAACCCATCTTTTAAGCTGTTTTAACTTTTGGTACTTCTTGTTTTATTTATAGCTTCATATTCTTTTTTTTTTTGGAAGTGTGGGTATTACATTTCAAAAAGTCTAGAAGAGTGTTGAAATGTGTATTTGTTATAATTTATCCAGAATATAGATGTACTTTACAGAAAGACAGTTGGGGGGTAGGGGATAGGGTATCTGGTTTTCCAAAAGTATAGACTAAATTTTAAAAATATTTTTATTGTTCTTTTATTTGAGATTTAAAGCCTTCTAATTCTCAATGTTTGTTTCTTTTTCTATTCAGTTGATTATTCTGAGATTTGTGTGTGTATATGTTTTATATCAGCCATTTAAATGTTCCTATATATATTTATTAATTCTATTCTTTATAGTTCACCCTATTCCTGGATTCATTAATTCAGCCCTTTATAATCTAGCCATATTTTAATATTCATAAACATTTTAGATCAATATTTGTTCCTTTCATGTTTGATAAGTAGAGTATTTAGAGATGATTATTTATTCTAATTTTAGGTTATTTATTCTAATTCTGGCTGTCTTCCATACATTATTATATATAATGTTTTCATCAAATTCAATTACCTAAATAAGTCATCATTTATAAGAATTTCTAAAAGTAAATTTTTTATGTGTGGGTTGTGATATTTCATACCTCATGTTATTAATTTCCCCTTTTTTATTACATTTTGACCAAAATATGTAACTTACAGGATTGATTATTCAAATGTATTGAGTGTTTGTTTATGTGAAAGTAATTTAACAAAAAGGTGGTAGTGTTCTAGGGGTGATAAAATAGAATTATTCTTCGTATTCTGTTTATATAACTCAGAATGTACTGTGGCTATATTAGACCAAACTTGCTCACTGTATCAGTGACCTTCATCCCTTTTCGGGGGCCTTTTGTCCTCAGCCTTCATGGCGAGTTGATGACAGACTGTGAGAGCCATCACCAGGCTCATGGTCTGGGCATGAGTGAGACTGAGAACATGGGCTGTACCAGGACTGTCTCAGGAGTGGAGTTTTTCTACTTACTCTCTTCTTGAGGTTGAGGGAAGTCACTCTGCCAGGGTAGAGCTTTTGTTTACACATTTATTTTCTGATCTTTGGCTCAGCTTCCATACTAGGTACGTTATGGGATCATTTTCGGTACAAAGTTTCTTGAGGCAAAATTTTTGCAGGTGGCATGCTTTGCACCTGGTCAGGAGGCTTTTGGAAACCTTAATGCAGCTGCTTATCCACGCTAGCGTGCTGTTCTAAGGAACGTGGCCTTTACATCGTTCCTCCAGCCTCTTTAGCAATTGACAACCAAACACCCCTGCAGAAAAGAAAATGCTAGATGTAGAGTACATACAAAGTGCGTTCTGTTTCTATCCTCTGGCCAAAGCACCATCTTCTCAAGAAGACCAGTTTTGGGTAGATGCTTGTTGCTTGTTTCAGTCTGATCCCATTTGTACTATACATGGAAGAAATTCTTCAGGTCTGCCTTTTATAGATAACATCCTCCCATATAAAAGTTTTCCTCTAATTTATAGCTCTGTGGTCATTTAAGTGGGGATTTCAGAATCATTAGTTATCACTTATTGAGATGCTGTGTTTTTTAGTAATTTCCTAATTGAGATTCATTTTTTTGACTCATTGAAAATGAACTTTTTATTTGTAAGACTAATTAATATTTTAAAATATGTCCCTCATATCTTAAAAACTAAAAATGTATCTATCATCCTAGATACATTTATAGTACCTACTTAAAGTATACTTTTAGGTATCTAGAATGATAACTTATTTAACTTTGAAGAGACTACAGTAGTAAGAATAGCATAGTAGACCAAGAGATATGGGCAATAGAAATAAGAAGACATGCCTTATAATGATTTAGAATGAGAGGATAAAGAAATCTGTCCCTAGCTTCTCTTTAATTAGCCATACCTGCAGAGGTAAATGGGGAATGTTCAAATTAATCACTGTCAAATACCTAGTATCCCATAGCTACTGTAGTTTTTTTTTTTTTTTTGTGTGTGTGTGTGTGTCAGGTTGTTTAGGTTTTTGCTAATTGTCTTTCTTAATAGATGCAACATTCAATCAACATTTTAAAATCAATACTGTATATTTTTGTTTCATAACCTCAGAAAACAATTAGTTTTAAGAAAATGAGCTTTAATGCAGTGATTTTTCTGTTTCAGAAATCAGAAAACACACAGGAGCAAAGGTTGTAAGGTATTTATGATGCAGAGCTTTATAAAGATGCACACAATTTTTATAATTATTTTAATCACCAATTATGCATAAACCATGAGCATAGAAGCTATCAGAAAGTTCTTTCATATTTTAAATCAAAATAGTTATAGAAAAATAGGTAGGTAGGTAAGTACATAAAATAGATGATAGGTAGGCAGATAGGTGATAGATGATAGATAGATAGATAAAAAGACTCAGCCAAGACTAAGCTTAGTGGCTAGAATATAAGCTATAATAAATATGTCCTCAATTCTTTAATTGCTGGATTGATTTCAGACCCTGAACTACTAAGGTAATATGTTTCCTTGTATAATTTTCTATGTTCACATATACAATACATATTTGTGTGTATGCATACATATATATGTATGTGTGTGTATATATATGACATAGGTGTGATTCTAGCATTTTGACTAAAGGACATTGGCAAAGGCTCTACCTTAAATATTCTTTGCTTAAATTTATTCTTATAACTTTATAGCCAATTTGGATATTCTTTTTGTCCCCTTAAGAGAAAACATGCTTTGTTTTCCATAACAACCATTTCAATACATCACTGAATAATGACAGCAATGTAAGCGAAAGGAGCTGGTCAGGTTTCAGAACCTCCCGTGACAGGCTACTTTTCACATGTGGGAAAGTGAAACCCAATGCAGTACGACTAGTGAAAAGTGGGTGCTTTTTCTGGATGACACAGCCTGGATTGAATCACAAGTTGATCACTTCCTTGCTGTAAGCCCATGGGAATTCACTAAATCTCATATTCAATGTCTTCATATAGATATTAAAGAGATAACAAGATCTCTTTCCATCTGTTAGAATAGTATTACTGAGATTGGCACGTAAATATGGTACTTATTTTCAGAAATGTTCTTCATTCTTAATGGCATGGACTCTCTGATCAATCTCATCCTGATAATTGACCTTAAAGCCCTGGTGTTAGGAATAGACATGTATGCAAAATCATCAATTTTACTTATATTTCAGAGATTCAAACATGAAATATTTGATAGATATTCGATTGGAGAACAATGATCTTTATATGATAGAAGTCAGAAGCCCATAATACATGTAGCTAGGGTATACTTAACACAAGAATATGAAAGATTTTGCTGCAAAATACAACTGCCAGAAACTATGTAGGTGATAAGCTATGTAGAAACTGATAAGCTTGGGAGAATTTTCAACTTTGGGCTGGTAAGAGTTAAAAGGCTTTTGACAAAACAAAGAGGCCACGTGGGTGACAAGCAGCACACAGCATGTCTGTGGCATTCTCCCCTGAGGACACCTGTGATCTTTTTCATATGGTGATAACAGAATTGATGGCACTTAAAATTGATTTAAAAGCTTTTTACAGATATTTTTCACCCTGAAATCATTTGATTCCTTCTTTCTTCTCATTATTTTAAACCCTTCTTCATTACTGTGACAAACTGTATCTCTCACATTTTATTTGGCTGTTGGAAGAACATATAAAACAATTTTTTTCAATATTTCCCAAGCATAGCTAGTAATTGAATAATTAGATTTAAATAATATCACACTGACAAATGCAAATAATTTCATTAATAGGAAAAGATGGTGAAAAAAGTTATGAAAAACATTTTTTAAAGTCCCTAGATCAAATAGGCTTATGAATTTTATCTGCATAAGAAAACATATACTCAAAAGAAAACATCTTAAGAGGTTACTAGCTTTTAAAATTTCCTTGAATTTGTCTTCGGGAAAATCACAGGTGAGACCACTAAAATACCCAGTGTATTCCTTGAAGTAACAGATGTGTATCAGCATTTCTAAATTATGCATCTCACGGATTTTAATCCTGAAGTTGTGGTACAGACAGTAAATTATGATGTTCTCAATTTAAAATGCAGCCGACCCTTGAACAGCACAGGGGTTAAGGCGGTGCCCTCTGTTCAGTCGAAACTCCACGTATAACTTTTGACTCCCTCAAAACTTAACTATCCTCAGTACCTGCAGTGAATTGGTTCCAGGACCTTGCTGGATATCCAAATCCATGGGTGCTCAAGTCCTCTATAGAATTGTGTTGGCAGCCTCTGAACTGTGGATAAAAAAGTACAAATATTTATTGAAAAAAATCCATGAACATGCAGTTCAAATCCATGTTGTTCAGGGGTCAATTGTACTATCTTATTCAATGAATTTCTCTTTTTTGCCCTCCAACAAAGATGTGTCAGGTATAGGTAGTAGAAAAGCTTTTGTGGTGTCTGGGTAAAACAGTTTCTTTCTTTTCTCAGCCACTTGACAGACTGACAGATGGATACACATCAAAATGCTCTGCTTCTCACGTTTTTGCAATCTAATGTGGGCAGGAATATGAATATTTCTTCATTTTACCATGAGAATAAATACGCCAGACTGAAATTTCATTTAATGTAGCTCTAACAGAATTCCCCCTGAGTACCTGGGCCGAAGTTCACGTTTGCTATTTTTATCACATCAATTACAACAGTCAGCAAGGAAAAAATCACTAAATTTTCTATGAAAGTGTTGTAGCTTTTTGGCACACAATAGCTCCATATTCTCTGAATGCGAAACAAGTAAATAAACTCACTTGTGTGTAGTTGCAAGAGCTCTGTATTTCAGGTCTATTGATATATAACAACATAAACCCTTAGAAGCTGAAAAATCTGGTCTAATTCTCAAAAATTTAAAATTAAGAATAAAAATCTGTTTAACATGCAAACTCATCTATTTTTAATGGCATTGCCGATATATTAGGAACTGACAGCTTCCTCATTAAAAAGAAGTCAGCATGACTCCAACCTTTAAAGGTGTAAGTGCTAGAAATATAATCCAACAGTGATTTAAAAAAAATTGTAAGTTTGAACCAAGCCTAGTTTTTTACAAGTTAAACATTATTTATAAAATTAGTTTGCAAGTCCCTACAGACAATGACACAAATATAAAGATACAAAGATATTTAGAATGTAAATACAACATGGCACTCACCTTTCACAAATAATGGAAAGTAAAAAAAATGAAATCATACACAAAATTAAACCTGCAAAAATATTAAAAAATATTTATGTACTCCTTTATAGCTTTAAAGATTATGATTAAACTAAAATGACATAGTTTCTGTTTTGGTAAAGTTATAACATAAAGTTGATGTTCTAAAATCCTTAGAAGAAGAGAACTCTAACGTGTGAAAATAAACCAAGTAAAGTTAAACACAAGCTAGAATCTTGTATAGTCAAATTAATAAGGTAAGGATGGGATTGCCACAACCTATGTCCAGTTCTGAACCACACGATGAGCCACTCTTCCAGAAGGTTTTTGCCACTTGCTAATACTCAGCTCTGGGGCACCCTGCTCAGACTGGCAACAATGACGAGGCAGAGCAGGTGTCTGTAAGCTCTGTGAAGGAAGTCGATCTGACTTGAAAGTCCTCTTCAACTCATAAGTGCCATGGCAGACCTTAAAATGTCACAGGATCTAAGCTAGTTTACATAGAATATGTATCCAAATACTGTTTGCTTGGTCAACCTTCTCATATCCTAGCTATTTCACTTCTAAGTGCACAACACTCAACATGCTCACCCATAGCACCAAACATGAGCAAACTGGCATGTAGTGTGCACTCAGGTGTAGTTGTCGAAATGACCACTCTTATTTCCAAGTTAGACTACTCCATTATACAGAATGAGAATGTCTTTTGAATATCAAGGTGACTTCTGAATTCACTAAGCCTCTGGACATAGGGAAAATAAACTTTGAATATTTATGGGATGAGGCAATCCCATCATAGTAGATCAACAAAGACATACTTCATGCTTCCACTCTCAAATAATTTAAAAACTTTATCTATAGAGAATATTCAACAAGTCCCAACTATATCTTAATTAAAGATTAGTAGATTAGGTAAAATTGGTCATCATATTATTTAATTTTCTCCTACTCAGATAATTTGAACATGTGACATAAAAAAATAAGAAAAAGCCATAAGCCTAAATGTTAAAGTAACTCTACTAGACCAAATCTATTTGGTATGTCTAAATTAGATAATTCCCTAAATAATTCATCTAAACAATTGGACATGTTATCTTGTCTCCCCCATATTATCTCAAATAATCAATTTTCTCATCAATAAAACCTTTAAAATTAAATCAGAAAATATTAATGACATTTATTTTACTGAACTTACATCAGAATAAATGAATCGGTCAGCAATAAATGGGTATTTAACTTTCTATAAATTCTTTTTGATTCATAAGGATTTTTAAAATCTATTCAAGGATTTAAAATAAAAAATAAAATACTATAATATAAAATAAAAACATGGAATTCTGAATATCCTGCTTAAAAATGTGTAAAACCTCACTACCCAACTAAAAGTCATTGATACTGTGAATATTTGCAAAATCACATACATGGCAAGATTTCTGACCCATATTTTCACATAAACAATCACCAAACTGAATTAGAACATTATTCAGTTTTATTTTATATTTTATTTCTTATTTAAAATTACCAAGTGGGAAGTCAACAAATAAACCAAAGTCATCAAATATGTCCTCTACCTTGTGGTTATAATCAGTTTCTCAGCTTTCTCTAAAGACTTTATTTGTTGGTAGCTTTTTCGTTTATGCTACTCTCTCTCTAGGTGAAACTTTGGGACTCATGGTTTAAATGCCTATATTCCAATGATTGAACTGTCTGTATTTCCAACCTTAAATTATTAAAAAACTTCATACTCATTAATATAATATAATATAATATAATATAATATAATATAATATAATATGATAGTGAAGTCCCTCTTCTTAATCTCCTTCAAGTTGCTTGATGGACATCACTCCCCCAATCTCCTTTCTTAAAAAGTCTTCAAGGGATCTGACCCCTGCCGTCCCCTTTGCCCTTTAATAAACTAACCCCCTAGCCTCTAGATACATTTGCTTTCTTTCTGCTCAGGGTGGTAATGACTAAAGATTTGGCTAACACCACTAAAATGCAAATTATGTGTTTAGATGTAGAATTCAAAAATATTGGGGAGCATTTTTGCTTTTTCAAGCAATTATGAATTTTTTCCAAGTAGTAGCTCCATATTACATGACCAGCAATTTTTTCAAGGTTTGCATTCCTGTTCAAGCTCTTGCTTATGTAATTCAGATTGTTTTTAGTCCAATTCTTCATTTTATTGATATTTAGATGTTTTGAATGTTTCAGAATGTATTGGTACTATTTGACAAATAGTTTAAGTAGGTTTGTTCTAATGTTTCTGGACTTGAGACAAAGAAGTACTACAACAAGTGCCAGTCAGCAGGTTGAAAAAATTGCCCAATCATTTGTAATATTATAAAAAAGCTTAAACAAAATTGAAAATATATTCTTGGGAAAAGTCAAATGTGGAAATAGTTTATATTAATAATTTTGTAGGGCAAGGGAGATATAAGGTGACCCAATGATGGAATAAGTAATAAAACAATAAAAATAAAATAAGTTAATTAATAATTTTAACATTATATACACCACAGGAAATAAATATATTTATTTGTGGTGTATATTTATATACATCATAGGAAAATATATGCTAAGATAAATGTCTATTTGTCACCTCAACTAACTCATAGGAGCCTGCATAGTTAGGATTCTAGGCCATATCTCATATAACATTTACCTCTTTATTAAAATTTACCCTTTGCAGATATGATGCTTTGAAGAAAGCAAAAACTTATGAGAGTAAACATTGCATAAAGTATAATGAAACATGAATAATAAAAATACTTGTGATTACAGGTAAAGCAAATTCAAAATTAAGAAAAAAGAAAACTTTGTTATGAGTCATTTGGGCTATGTCTACATATCATCCGAACAAATCAACCAATTTATTATAAAATAATAAAACAATTTGATTTTCATTTGTCTGTCTTGTCATTTTATTAACTGAATTGACTCTTTTTTAGTCTGAATCAATTTATTCTTTTGCTGTTGGGTAAAAACATTCTTAATGCTGGGTATGGGCATTAAATGGCAAAACAAACAACAAAACTGAGAAGAAAAATTACTGCAGCACAGATTTTAAGAAACATATTTTCCTGCTCACTGATCTCCTTTTATCTTCTGCCCATATGTTTCTGTGTTGCAGTTTTATCTCTCCCACACTTACGGGATACTTTGGCAGGGGAAATGAATACTGATGAGACAGCCTTGGTGATATTCCAGAAAGTTTTTAAGAAGTTCAGATACAAAACACAGAGCCTGTATTGCTATGTATTGCAAGGATTTAACCTCCACTTGTCAACAGAGTCTAGCATGTTGGGTTGTTTGTTTGATAATGTGATTTTATGAGGTGTGTTTGTAATGCTCTGTGACTCAATTGTCTTATTACTTTCTGACAGATTTAGCCAAATCGTGAGCTCACTTTTCAGAATGCACTCTATTGGGCTAGGTGAAGTATTTCTCATACATAAGAAAGATGGGAAAGCTCTGTGTCAGAGTAATATGTACAAAGAGTACATTTCACGTACCTATAGGGCCAGGTGAAGAGCAACCAAGCAGGTAGAGTCATGATAATTCCAGCAACAGCAATAGTACCATTAGCACATTCACCCCAGGTGGCCACAGAGGAAATCTCATTCCATTCATTCTCCTCAAAAATGCTTTGTGTAAAATAATTTGTATATATCAGTATGTCAGTGAGCTGCACCTTAGTCCTGAGAAAGGAAAGGCATGTATTTTACTATCATTCCCTGTGGCAGACCCTTCTGCGTGGTGTGGGCCCAGCTCCCACTTGGAGATGCACAGGACCCACGCCCACAGATAGGTTCCCTTGTGGGTAATCAGATTTGCAATGTGCTTAGGCTGTTTTGAGATTTGCTCTTTGCTAAAACTCCCTTACCCTGCAAATGCTTACTGTAACTTCCTAAAATCCATGCTGAGCCTTGCAGGGGCCAGTGTGACTGGCTCGACCACTTTTGCTTATTCATTTGCTAATATCCTTCTTCTGTGATGTAATGAGGGGCATTGGCTCCTTTGTTGTAACCGGAATAGTGAGGAAGAACCATCTTGGAATGTGAGGAGAGATGATTAGAATAAAGGCCTGTCATGGCAGAGGCCGCGGCTTTTGCTCCTCTTGAGAGAAAAGCCATGCTGTTGTCCTGTTTCCTCCACCAGACTCGGTAGTCCGTGTGTATGTTTTAATTCATCCATAATGATGTGGGCACTGCTGGCTGGTGTCCGCCTCAATTCCTTTCTCTTGCTCTTTCTTAAACTCTCTCTCTCCCTCTCTCTTTCTCTCTCTCTCTCTCTCTCTCTCTCTCTCTCACACACACACACATACACACACACACACACACACCTTGTAATCTCTGTTTTGCTTATTTCAGGCTCATTTTTCCTCAGCCTACAGTTGTTTGGGAAGAAACAATAGGAGAAGAGTTGGAAGAAATGCTATTTATTTCAACAAACATTTAAAAAGCATATTCTAGGTGGCAGGTACTAAACTGCTCCATTCATGTAGTTGCATTAACCATGATGAAAATATGAATAACAATGGCAGACATTTCTCCTTGTAAAATCTCACTACTTTTGCCATGACTTTGGCCTTTCGTAGGAATTTTATACTGTATGAAGCAAAAAGTTACATTTAATGTGCTCCATGTATAAGGACTTCATTACTCTTGTTCCGTTTCTATTTGGGAGTTGCAAACATATTAGGAGATTTATCTAATTAATAAATAACTTGGGAATTTAGGATAAGCAAATATTTGATTAATTTAATAATTTTTATTAGTTCTTTTTATAATTTATTTTAACCTCAGATTTTTTTCTTGGCTAATTTATTTTTTTGTAATATGCTCTTTCTCTTCCAGGAAAATCCCTGAATATTGATGAGTGTTTTTTTTTTAACTTTATGGCTCTTAATAAATACATTCTTCATAAAGAATTAATTGTAACATTAGCACATTTTATGACAAACTGTGTCCTTCCCGGGACTCATAGTACACGTTGCTCTGATATTTCAGTTTGTATAAGGAAGAGTATGCTCTATTCCATGGACATTGTGTACCTTATAATTGCTCACAGTTCTCTGTTTGTGTTGGCCTTTCAAAAACATAAAAATGATTTTAATATAAATCTCCTGTTACTTTACATCATAAAGGTCTGCGTAAATTTCCTCACAAAATTAATTTTCCTATTCTGGAGCTGCATCTAGCAGACATTATTGATAGCTCATTCAGCTGATCTCAGTCTCTAGTCCCTCTGGTGGCCCAAATTCCCATCCTAAACCCTACTGTGGTCTCTCTGGCACAGGCAGCCTTCACCCGCCTAAATCATATTGTTAGGCTATCTGATAACAAAAGGCCACCAGTAAAACAAAGACATGAAATTTCAAGGGAATGAAGATTATCTCCTTGAAGCCAAGAACAAAGGCCAGAATTCTATAGGAAAAAGAAAAAAATATTTACCATATAACAATAAAGAGATAAGTACTGCTTTTAGTAGTTATTGAAAAAATAAGGTTTTTGCATCCAGCCAAGGTGGAGTGATAGGCATTAAATATAAATTCCTGCTTGAAACAACTAAAAATTGGATAAAGGATATGAAAATATGATGTAAAAAATATCATATACTAAGTGACAAAGGACCATGAGCATAAGGTGTAGAGAACATGTGAGGTTAATACTTTTGATCTGCATAATTTAGTGCCTGGAGAATTTTCTGGCTGTGTCACAGAGAGTGAAAACACAGAAACAGTGACATTTTCCTCAGGTAGAAAAGGGCGCTGAAGTCATGGAGAAGCTAAGACACTAAGGTAGCTGGGGCTCGGTAGATAGAGTGTAGAAGAGACTTGCACAAATCAATAGCTTTGGAGATTTCTAGAAAGAACTCCTTCAATTTTCAGCTAAAAGTTGACTGGTGCATGTGTTCTTGTTCCCACCAAGCAGGGTGGGAAAGCCTAATTCATGTCGAAAATATTTAAAGCAGTGTTGCTTCAGTAGTAGGACAAATTAAGAACTTAATTAAGTGTTTCTTTGATCCCACATGAGATAACTTTGAAAGCAAGATTTAAAAGAACCAAAATATTTTCAAGTAACTTAATTTTGTCCCAGGACAAATCACTATATTATAGACATAAAATTTATTCAGCGTGTGACAAGGCCAAAAATCACCATGCATATAAAGAAACAGGAAACTAGAACTCATAATTATGAGAAAAATCAGTTACTAAAAAAGAACCAAATTATTTGGAAAAAATCCAAATTATAGGATTAGTAGATTAATAAATTAAAATACTTACTTTAAGTCTATGCTATATATTCTAGAAGCTATAATATTGAGAATGGTAAGCAGAAAGATCAAACTTTTTTTAAAAGGTGATATTAAACACTTGAGAAAAAAAAGTGTCCAAGATTAAAAAAACAAGAACACTGAATATAATGAACAGTAAATAAGAAAAAACAAAACAAACAAACAAAAAAACTAATGAACTTGAAAGAAGAACAATACTAATTGCCCAAATCAAACATAGAGGGAAAAGACTGGAAAAAAAATTATAGCATCCTTGAAATGTGAGTAAAATCTAAAAAAGCAAAACATACAAAAATTGGAATACTCAAAAGATAGGCAAAGGGCAGAGAGAGAGAAAAAAACATTTAAAATTGGTGTGAACATTTTCTAAATTTGATGAAATTGTAACCCCACATATCTAAGAAGTCCAAGAAAGCCAAGATAATATGAAGAACACTGCACTAAATCATATCAGAAATAAATATCTTAAAACTGTTTATAAGAAAATTTAAAAAGCAACCACAGTAGGAAAATAAACAAATTACATTGAAAGGCATAAAGATAACAATAACAGCAGACTTCTGTTTGTAAATAATGAAAGGCAGAAGGCAATAGATTACAAAGTACTGATCTAAAAAAATCTGTCAAACAAGAATGTGTAGTCAATGAAAATGTCTTTTAAAAACCGTGGCAAAATACAGGTTTGCTCAGTCATGCAAAAGCAAAAATAATTAATTAATAGTATATCTGTCCTACAATAAACCTATTAAAATATTAATGCAAATTTGATCATAGACCATGTAAAACATAAATATTCAACTCCTGGAAGAAAACATAGAAGAAATATCTCTGTTTCTTGGTTAGAAAAGTACTTCTTAGATGAGACGCTAAAACCACAAAAAATAAAAGAAAGGAAATATAAAAAATTTGATGTAACCGCAATTAATACTTCTTTTCAAGAGAAACTATAGGAGAATAAAAAGACAAATTGAAGACTGGGAAAATATTTATAGATAACATATAAAAATAACAAATAAAGAACTTGCAATGTAGAATATAGAGAGCCCTGAAAACAAAATAAGAAAATAATCAACCCAATTAAAAAGTAAGCAAAAGATTAAAACACATATTTCATCCAAGAAGATATATGAATGACAAATAACATTAAAAAATTTCAACATCATTAGACAGCAGTTAAAATTAAAATCACAATGAGAGATAGAACAAAGCTATGAAAATGTTTTCCCTTTTTTTCCCACTTTTGATGTTTTATTGTTTGTGCTATTACAGATGTCCCATATTTCCCCCTTTACCCCTCTTTACACAACCTGTCCCCTGCTTCCATAGTCAATTCCACACCATTGTCCATGTCTATGAGTCCTTCATGTATGTTCTTTGACTAATCCCTTCACCTTCTTTCAATTAGTCCCCACCTCCCCGCACCCTTCTTACAGCATTTTAAAAGATTGATCTTGTCAATTGTTTATTAGGATATAGAGTTACTAAAACTTTCATATGATGTTGATACAAAGGAAAAATCCTACAACTTCTTTGAAAATCAACTTGGAAGTTTCTATAAAGTATATAAAGCTCTCATGAATTTTACTACTGAGCAATTACAGAAAAAGGGAATAAGTGTCCACACAATGAATGTTCATATCTATTTTATTTTTAATAGCCAAAAGCTGAAATCAAATTGAATGTCCATCAGTAGGTGAATGAATAAACAAACTGGTGTTTTTCTTTCTATAAAATAGACTGCTAATCAGTAACAAAAAGGAAAGAACTTCTATAAGATTTGGCAAACTTTTACACTGGACTCAATATGACCTATTTCCTTATGGCTTGTTTTTATATGATCCACAACCTAAGAATACTTCTTACATTTTTAAAGGTTACAAACAGACAAAGAAGAATATATAATAGAGACAATATATGCCCCACCAAGTTTAATTTATTTACTATATGGCTACTTGTAAAGAAAAAAAAAACCTAAAAATTTGCTGAACTCTGCACTATATCATGGGAGAATCTCAAAATAATTATGCTCAAATAAGCCAGGGGCCAGGGGTAAAATAATACATACTACATGAATCTGTGTGTATAAGCTAAAAAATGAAAACAAACCTATGGTGACAAAAAGTACATCATTGGATTGTGGGAAGGTAGGACTTGGGAGTGGAAAGGAGAGATTACAAGGGGAAATGAAGAACCATTGGCATGATGAAGACATTCATTGCCTTGGTTATGGTGCTGGTTTTGTGGGTATCTACATATGTCAAGGCATTAAAACATACACTTTTCCTTGAGAAAATTCATTTTCTATTTTTATTTATTAAAAACATTTTTAATTTTTAAATTACGGTTGACATACATACCTACATACAGTGTACAACATGGTGATTAGAACTTTATATAACTCATGAAGCGATCACTCTGAGAGGTATAGTTCCCCTCTGACACCATAGTTGTTACCATATAGTTGACTACCTTTCCTATGTTGTACTTCACATCCCCATGACTATTGTGTGGCCAATGGGTCCTTCTTAATTCCTTCCCCTTGTCACCCATCCCTCAAAGCCTCCTCCCATGTGGCAACCATAGGAATGTTTTCTTTATGTATGAGTTTGTTTCTGTCTTGTTTGTTCATTTTCTTTGTTTTTTAGGTTTCACATTTGTGTGAAACTATATGGCATTTACCTTTCTCTGCCTGACTTATTTAACTCAGCACAATACCATCTATGTTGTTGTAGATGACAAATGTCATTCTTTTTTAAATTGAATTATATATGTATACCGTCTGTTCTTTATCTCTTTGTTTATTGCTGGATACATAGGCTGCTTCCATATGTTGGCTATTGTAATAATGTTGCAATGAACATAGAGATGCGTATATCCTTTTGAGTTAGTGTTTTGGATTTCTTTGGATAAATACTCAAAAGTGCGATTGTGGGGTCCTTCTATGTCTCTTTTAATAGCTTTTGTTTTTAAGTCTATTTTGTTCAATGTGAGTATGGCTGTCTCAGTTTTTGTTTGTTTCCATTTTCATGAAATACCTTTTTCTATTCCTATACTTTTAGTCTGTGTAATTTGTAATCAAAGTAGGTCTCTTGTAGGCAGTGTATTTATGAGTCTTGTTTTCTTATCCATCCAGCCATGCTATGTTTTTTGCTTGATGTATTTAATCCATTTACATTTAAAGTAATTATTGATAGGTATGTGGTTATTGCCATTTTATTATGCATGTTTTTAATTTTCTTCCTCTCCTTCTCCTTCTCTTCTTCTTCCTCCTCCTTCTTCTTTTCTTCTTCTTCTAGATAAAAGATAATTTCTTTGACATTTCTTGTAATACTAGTTTATTGATGATGAATTCCTTTAGCTTCTTATTGTCTGGGAGAAAATTATTAAAATTATTTTAAAATGGTGACTTTCATTTTCTGATCAATGATGACAATAGCCACAAATTCCCTTGTATTTTATTTGTATGCCAGTTTTAATTTTTTTTTGTATTGGCTTAGTGTTATCCAAGGTTATTTAAAAATAGTTTTTAGCATGGTAAAGAAGATGAGTACTTTAAAAGCATATTCTGTTTCATAGTTGTTTTTTTTAAAGCACATGAGTTTACTGCCATTCAACCTAAAGGAGCCTGATAAAGGTCAAGTCCATAAAATGAGTGACTCATGTTTTATGGCTGCAACACAGATCAAGCTTAAATCTCTGCTGACAATTGAGCTTGTCCATGTGTGGAAAACCACTAGATAATTGTCAAAGAGGAGGCATAAAAATAAGAGAATTACTGTCCAACTCTCTAAAGAACATTTTTAAAGTTCTGACATTTCCTTTATAATTATTCCCTTATGATAGTTTAACAAGGTCCAAAGAAAAAGTCTAGCATTAGAAAATTAAATGTTATCAACCATGGCTGCTTTAGGCATTAGATATTATTTATCATTCAATGTATTAAATATGCTTATAAGATGAAAAGATTACACCATATGGAATCAGAGGAATACAGGTTGTACTTAATTGACTATATTTATTGGTCAGATATTACAAAAAATCATGATAACAGTATGAGTGTCATATTTGAATAAGGCACGACTAACATATTTGAACATCAGAAATTATGTTCATGATTCCAAAATGATATGTCTTAATATCAAATTTTTCACATATTGTTATCAAGCATCCAAATACTCATATTTATTCATATATTGCATTTTTAGTTTCATATCACAAGTAAGTAGCAGGATTCTAATAGACTTGGAACATATTGCCTTATTGATATAATTAGTAAACTCGCGGTGGTGCCAATAAGCTTGTGGTGGAAAATGTCAAAGTAGTGATCTTTAAATCTCAAACAGTAAGTGATAGGAAGATATATCAACTAGTACATAGATTATTAGAGCAATATAAATAATGGGATAACTTCAAAAAATACAAAGCCAAGCGAAGCACAGGGGTGTTTTGTGAGCATACGGGAAGAGCATGTAATCTATACTTAGGGAATCAATGAAAAACATGGGAGTTCTAAGATGATAAGAATTAGATGAACAAGATTTAGTGAGAGGCAATTAATAGCACATAACATAAGAAGAAAGAACATGTGCACCCAGAGGAGAAATTTGGTCATGCTTAAAATTTAAATGAAAAGAAATTTAGTAATGCTGAAGTATATTGAGAATTAGCCAAAGATAAAGTTGGAGATTTAAGTAAGAATCATGTCATGAAGAACAGAACATTTTAAACTATTCAATAATTTTTTAATGGATTTAAAAATAATGGGAGTCTTTGAAATCTTTCAAAAGCAGTGAAATTGTAACTGATAGTTAGATTTCAGAGGGCCTAATTACTTAATTACCTACTTCACTAGATTATGGTACAGGCATTATTTAAATATGAGTATTATGAATTTCCAAACTTTTATGAGAAAAAACTAAAGAGCCCATATTTTAAAAAAATTGCTCTCAAACCATGTTTAATAACACTTGTCTTTTCTGTGCTTTTTGTAATTTTCCTGAAGAGACTTAAACTATACTTTTCAAAATAAACATATTTTATTTATACATATTTATAGTATTTGTATGTATTAATATGTATATAATAATTTTCAAACCCTGACATAGTCGAATACCAAAAAGAAGGGAAGCAGAAAGTCAACATGCCTACCTTGAATTCTGTTCCAAGAAACTCCTTGAAATACATTTAAAAATCATTATATATTTTCCTTAACCTCTCTCTAAATCAAAAATTAGCTCTGACCTCATTTCATTCTCCATTCCCTAAAGCACTCATCTCATGTCCTTTGATCTTGGATTACTTATTAAACTATGTATATATTAAACATTTATTGTAGGCATGAAAGTGCTCTAAATATGAAATTATAATCACACTTCACAGAAAGTTATACAAATGTAGAGAACAAATATTCTGTTTCTATAATTCTGTTTCCTATTTATTCTTGTTTTTCTCTTTCTCAAGTAGATCCTGAAGAAATGTATAGATATAACCATGACCATTTTGTAAGTGACATTGAGGAAGATATTAATAACACAGTCTTCAGTGCTGTTCTTGGAAGGATATATGTTCTAGCTCAAAGGATGTGACTTGACATTTTTTCTTAATAGACAAAATGATATTCTAAAAGGTTAAAAAATAATGTACGTGCAGGTAGAGAACTTATGGTTGTTGTGGGTTGTGCATACTTTCATATTTTCTATGAGATATTCTAGAATATGCAATACTGCAATAATTTTCACATTAAATTCAATGATTTGGTCTGTACAGGCAGTGCAACATAAACAAAGAAACTTAAAATCTAGAGAGCTTGGGAGGATTGAAGCTACCAGCAACCCTGAGGCCATCTGGAGATCACTAGTATCATAAAGTTTTGATTTTAATATTTCTATGGGCCCCATATGAGTTGAGGATAATATAGATACTAAAACAAACAAACCAAACAGCTGAGCAACAGACAAATAAACAAGGCTCTGGAAGGCAATCTCTTAGGGAAATGCTGAAATAAGAAAAGACTTTTCCTAAAGTTGTTTCCACAAGCAAGATTTAACTTTTTTTTTTGACACCTTTCTTCACATAAGTTTGTGATCTAAATTCATGTCACTCAAGTCTTCTAGAAACCCTCTGTCTGAGAATATAGTTTCAGCTGAGAGTTTCTAGATCATTAGTGCCCTCAGGAACTTAGGAAAAAACAAATATCATGCCAAATATCTAAAAGAATTACTCAGATAATGATTTATTTTTAATCAGAAAATACATGGTATGTTATTAAAAATAAGCACTGAGGAGCAAGAAAACAAAAATGACAGACACAGAGATCCAAACAGATCACTGGGGAGGGGTAGGGAGGGATGGTAGGAGGAGGTTCCCTGAGGCAATGGTACACAGTCTGGGACATGACTGGCTGAGAAGCTGTACACGTCTAGAGTGCCTGGAATTATTATGCGCCAGAAGATCTAAAATAAAAAGAGGGCAAAGACTGGCTTGGGCTTTTCTTCCTCGAGGATGCCTGGATAATCATGTTGCAGCTGCCTGCATTCCCCAAAGGATGGTGATTTGGATGGATTTGGGATGGAAGAAGACACTTCAGGCACAGCCTTGGATCGAACTGGCCTGGTGCAGCTTGGTAGGGTTACCTTTCTTTGGTCGTTCTAGAGGGGATGAGCTGTGAGGCAGAAGCCTGCCATTCCTCCAAAATTGTGTAGCTTTTGTATCTTTTGTTGTGTTAGCTTGTAAACTAATCCTATAGAGAAAAGGTACAGGGAATAAGAAGCAGAATAGGTAGGCACAAAATAGTCAGGGGAGGTTACAAACAGTATAGGAAATGGGGAAGCCAGAGAACCTACACATATGACCCACGGACATGAACTGTGTGTGTTGGGGGAGCGGTGCTCCAGCGTGAGGGCGGTGGTACAGGGAAGAGGGGGAAAAAGGGGAGAAAAAAATTGGTACAACTGTAATAGCATAATCAATAAAATATACTTAAAAAGAAATAAGATAACTAAAAACTTATAGGAGGAATGATAGGAAAACTCAGGTGTTGAAGAGTTTAGCCTTAGTTGATAGGCTTACATGACTGATGCATGTGGAAAACTGTTATTCCAAATTGTGTAGTTTTTGAATAAAGACTCCTTTCCTTTATCACCAAACCTTTGCCTCTGGAATTTTACCTAGAGGGTGGCAGCCAGCAGGGCCCCACTTGCTATTTGGTAACAATAGGAACACTTAAAATATTTTTAAATACAATAAATATTTATGTATTAATAGAATTGGAAGTGGCATCAATAGAAATTAAGTGGCATCAATAGAAATTAAGAATCAGACTACAAAGCATGATGAGGCCAATTGTTGCAGATGTACTGGGGGTCTGGGAACCCCAGGGTCTGTGACTCACTGTGGATTCTTAACTTCTGACAGGAAAGAATTCAAATGCAAGGCAGCAGTGAGTTCAAAGTGAAAGAGAGTTTATTAGTGGAACAGTGGGGCAGAGACAAGGCTACTCCACAGGCAGAGCAACCCCTCCCTAGTGGGATTCACTTCTCTTATTGAGACTCATTTAATTAAGGGGTAGCACATGCAATAAGGGGGAGGAATATTCAAGATTTTTTTTTTTTCTGGGAAAGGGGTAGAGGCTCTTGGAAAAGCCCTGGCAGAAATTTGTGTCCTTACATAGGCTTTTTGTTTCCCATCAGGGTGGCTTGGATTTTGTCATTAATATGCTAATATATTACAATGAGTACATAATAAGGCTAGGGGTTATCTTAAGGTGAAATTAATTGTTATGTTGAATCAAGCTGGTCTCTGCTAGTTTAAAGCCACAAATCCATTGGGGGTTGGTCTTGCCATTTCCTTGTTAGTTCCCGCAGTCATTATGGGTTATAGCCATTTCACCACATATCCTGTCTCAAACTTGTCAACTAAAAACTACCAGTCCTGCCTGTGAGTGATTCCGATCATGGAGCCACACTGCAGTGGCAGCTGTGCAGGCTCTAAAACCTTGAGGAAGAAATGTCTTCTTTCTGGGCAGAACTGTAGGAAGAAAGAGACCCTGTGATCCCCCTGCAAAACTTTTTTCTCTCTCGTTTTTCTCTTGGTTCTGGCCCAGAGTCTGTCCCCAGTCATGTGGTGCTGTGCTGAAAAACAGATGACTAAAATCCTGAGAGAAACCTATTTTTCAACCTAAGGGACCAGGAAAAGCAACCTCTTGGACTCAGAGAGTGTGTGCAAAGCAGATCTCATAATTCAGTGTATAAACCAAAAGAAGTTTGGCTCACCCCTGAGCTGTGAACAGAAAACAAGCCCTAAGCAGCCTCACTAGAGCTTCAAAACGTAATCGGACGTGAGAGACGCTGCCCAAGAAAACAAAAGCTGAAAACAAAAGACTCACTGATATCAGAAGATTTTAACAAGACCCAGACTCTTTACAACACACTAAAAATATCTGATTTAGAATACAAAATTAACCACCATCCAGAGAACTGGGAAAATTCTTAAGGGAAGAGACGATCAACAGATGTCAAGACTGAGATGTTCCAGATGTTGGGAATATCTGACAAAACTTTAAAGCAACTCTTATAACCATGATTCATGATGGAAAAATGTACCCTTAGAAAAGGTAGACAGAAATTCTCAGAAAAGATATAGAATTATCAAAAATACCAAATTAAGTGACTAATGCATGTGACTAATTGCACTAAATATCTGCAATACCTTGATGCTGCAAATAATGACACATTAGACAGGAAAATTAAGAAGACCTAAATAAATAAAGATATACATTATATTCATGATTTGTAAGATTCAAGATATAAGATATCAAATCTCCCAAAATTATAACTTTAAATGATCTAGAATAGTCAATATAATTAAAAAAAAAACTAATATTAGAGAGCTTTAAATAACTAATTTTAAGAATCCCTCTGAAGCCACTGTATTTAATAGAGTATGATATTTTAAAAAAATTAGATGTTTAGATCAATGGAAAAAATTAGCAATTCAGAAATAGACTCTCACATATTTGGTTCTAAGAAAATTATATTTTTGTATTAAAAATTCAACTTTGACTCCTACCTCATAAATAAATAAATAAATACTAAATAAATAAAAACTAATTTGAGATGTATCATGGCCTAATTGTGAAACCTAAACAGTATAATTTCGGGGAGGAGTCATAGAAAAAAATCTTTGAAACCTTATAATAAGCAAGTATTTCTTATATTACAAACACAGAACACACATAATTGATTAATTAAAGTTCGTAAGAGTTAAAAACATTTGCTCTTTGAAATACATTATTAACAAAACAAAGAAATGGGGAAAATAATTGCAACACAAATATCTATTAAATACTGGTATCCAGGATATTAAAGAACTTTTGCAACCTAATAATAATACAAGTAACCCAACTTAAAATTACAATGTTTAAACAGCCACATCACAGAAGACTATATATAGGTGACAAAAGCTCACTTGAAAAGATGCTCAGCACTATTTGTCATCAGGAAAATGCAAATTTAAACAACAATAATATGTCTGTATACCAATTAGAATAGCCAAATTGAAAAAAAAAAAAAAAAACACCTGGCAATAAAAATTGTTAGTGAAGATGTGTAGTAACAGGAGCTCTCATGCACACCAGTGGGAAGACAAAACAAAACACTTTGGTCAAGTTCTTTGTTAGAATATGAAGTTCAGCACATACCAACCATATATTCCAGCCATTCCACCTCTACTTTCTTCCTCAAAGAGTGATTTGTTGAGCACTTTTCTCCCAGTGTTAATAAACTCCTACAATATCTTTGCTAGGATATAAATTTCAAAGTTTAGAATAAGTATTAGGAGACCATGTCAAACTTTTTGACATTTTCTTTATTAAAATATATTTTAATTTAGAAACATGACATTTTATAAAACCATTTAATTCAGAAAAGTTCTTTTGACTCAAAATTTTTAGAGAACATATTTTATAGAATAAATTTTGTAAAGCAATATTTAAGGACACAAGAAACTTATTTTTTACTTAATATTTTCATTCTGAAAATACACATTAACTGTTACATTTCTAGCACTTCCTACAGTGTTGAATATTTTAGAATAAAATATGAGATAAAATCATCAATAGAAATATATCTTTATCATTATCAATATTTTAGGGTAAAATGTGAGTTTATGACAACTTTTTCAATACTTCAATAAATTACTTCCTATATACTTCAATACTTCAATCTTTCCTATAAGTTAAATATTCTCTTACTCTCTTAGGTACTTCTTTGCTTCACTAGCTTTTATTTTTTAACCAAAGTTTTCATATTAACAATTTCTAATAGACCTTCCAGATATGTAACATCTTGTTAAAAATTCATGCCAGACAGCATACAAGAAGGTCAGAAAATGCCTTTGAATTTATGTTATGGACTTTTTGATAATTCATTCAGGTTATAAAAGGGAAATTCCTCATTAAGTAGAGGACTTAAAGCTTATTAATTTATATGCTTAAGCAAGGGACATGACTAATTCATTTATTAAATATCAAAGACCATGTTTTCACTACTTGTCCTTGCTTATTGATTAATTGCCTTAAGCCAATATAGATGGAATCTAGGTGGGTAGAGGGGTAAGGGAGGATCAAGTGACTGAGGTAAGTTTCTGATATCATTTTTTAAACTAATGAATGATGACACTTCTTTACATTTCTGTGCACAACACGTATAACATGATTTAAAATGAGTTTTCTTGTTTAAGTGTGGATCTTGAGATACTTGAGAAATGTGATGTAATCACTTAGCTATCATGGAGATGATTCACATAAGTGGAGGACACGAATGGAATAGAAGTTATAATGGGCTATGGAATTCCAGATGCAATGCTCCAGATTTAACACATTCCTTATGGATACAGGTAATACATCACAACATATTGCTCAAAGTTTACCTGGGACTAACAGATGTTTAGGGTGAAACCAGAAAAATCAGTTTTCGTGCTTTCCGTCACTACCAGATGGTGATGGGCACATATAATTCAGATGCCAGTGATCTGAGAGGATGGCTGGTTATGCACCCTAAAAAATGTCTGAACATTTAACCTCAAGCAGACCTTTTTATAAGGAAACAAAAGGGTAAGTAAAGGTTTGGGAAAAAAGGCTAATTGAATAGTAGTTGCAGTCTGGAAGCAATTTTCTTAGTTTTCTTTATCTGTTGATCAACAATTCTTTATCTGCATCACTGACTTCCCTCCTGGAACACAATGGCCCAGATACCCTCTCCATCACTTGCAGACCCCAGGGCACAAAGGTTGAATGACTTGTTGACCTCCTGGAGTCCCCTAGGTCACGCATTCCAGTTCCTGGAATAATAGCTTTCCACATGCTTTAATTACGTAAGCCTATCCACTCTGACTGAAGCTAAAATATTTAACTCTGGAGTTTCCCTATCAAGGAGACAAGAGGGTAAAGCAGAGGAGGAAAAGCGTTTTGGTCAAATCAGATCGCAAACTATTTAGTAAAACATAAGGAGATAGATAGATACAAATATGTACATGTGCACATATATGTATTTCTTTCCTGGCTGGTGGGCAAGATGCATGTGTGTATTTGTTTTTGTGTTTATCAGTAAGATTACTTTCATTGAAAGGTAGAGAAAGAAATTCTCTTTCTTTAAGAGAAATTCTCTTAAATTAAGCAGAGTTGGAATATAATTGAAGTATATTCTGTAGCTCACAGAATTGATGAGGATGAAGCATAGACTTGGAAAATACAGAAGCCAGGATTGGTAATAAGAATTGATCAAAAATTCTGTCCGGGAACCACCATAAAATTCATGAGCTCCAGTTGCCTTGTTGTTCATTGTTTCAGCCCTTGGGTTATTCAGGTTAAGATTTAAACCCACTGGACATAAATTTCATTGGGAATTTGAACTATGTATCTGCCCATTATATACAATATATCCTTTTATTCACAATTCTACCAGGGCAACACATGATAGAAAATTAACTGAAGGAAAGAGATCAAGGTGTTAATCATGTAGAATGCCACAGAGGGATTTTATTTTGGTGGGTATATAAAAATATTTTATTTTAGTATTTATGCTTTCTTATTCATTTGCTGAAATAATATATCAAGAAAACCTACCAAGAGGTACAAATAATTTTAAATACTTAAATATTACTATGCTGTTTAGGGTGTTGGCATAACTATAGATTTCACTGGCAAAAACGTTGACTAAATGAGTATTGACTAAAGTAACAGGGAAATCATCTCATATCACTAAGTGTAAAAATTGTTATGGCTTTTGCCGTATACTTCTGTTCACCTAATTTATTAGCCTTTAAAAATATGTAGAATTAAATATGTGCAACTGGCATCTCTGTAAAGATTATGGTTAATTCATTTTATAATCACATCTCAGGCATTTTATGAGCATTGGATGACTTAAATTCTGATGTGGAATATAGATCTTTCACTCATATGATTTGATTAGGGTCAGGAGGTCCTGAGCCATGGAAAAAACATCTATTTCCTGCTTAATTTACTAAGGCAATATTTATACATAGTTATCTACTATTCAAAGGACTTTAAAAGGGGAATGACAAAGCTTATTTCTCTTTCACAGGATGCTTACATACTTCAAAAATAAATGAAAGTCATTAAGAAGTTATTTTCAACAATCTTGTATTTCATTCATTCAAAGAAAGAAGAACTTGCTAAGGCTGTAATCTCAAAAGATAATCTTGTTAGAGACTAATATATTTTAATAGAATTTAAAGCATTCTCCCAGCTGTCAAATAAAAACTTACAAGCTTGCATAAGGTATACTTTTTACCTTTATATACACACATACCATGACTTCTAGTTGATGTTTAGTAGTTAAGACTGAATTGCTTATGATTTGAAAATCGACAATATATATTACATTTTTATTGCAAACCAGAAAATACCCTTCTATAATTTTATACTCTCTGTGACCATTTGAGATAAAAAAGAGAAAGATAATGGTAATCAACAAATAAATTGGCAATTATTTTCTTTAAGAAAAAACTACCGCCATATTAGAAGTGGATTAGAAGTCCCTACTTGTAATTTCATTTCTGATTTTAAGTAGTATCATAATCTTACACAAATTTCTTAATCCTTTGAGCAGTGTGTTAAATAAATGCTAGAAATGTAAGGAAGTTAGTGGGAAACGTTTCCAAATGGCTACCACACTGCCAGCAACCGATTTTAACTGTTTTTCTAATGAAGTCTCTTCTCGTCGAAAAATTCCACAGCTATTAGACAGCACCCTAAGAAGAGGCTCCTCAGTGCATATGAAATTTGGAGCTTGATTTGAGGTTGGGTCTTAGCCTAACAAAAAAATTCTGCTAGCTGTGTTCACTGCATTCACTTAAAAATCCACCAGGCATCCTCTGGCACGACATCCCTGTAAATATTCAATGATGCTTGTCAGAGACAACTGTTGTGGAATCCTCACACAATTCACTGTCCAAGTTAAAAATTTCCAACTCAAACGATTATTTTTGTATGTCACCACAATTCAGAATATTTCCTTGTTTTCTTCATTCTTCTTTTGATGCATTCTTGTTCAACAAAACCTTAAACAAATTGGCACCCAGAAACCCAAATCCAGTATGATTTGAGCAGCGTGAGAGTAATACATATTCTGATACAGGGACTGCCTTTTTATTGCAGCCAAACATACATTAGGAAGGGTTGTTTTGT
This sequence comes from Anoura caudifer, assembly GCA_004027475.1. Classification (NCBI taxonomy): domain Eukaryota; kingdom Metazoa; phylum Chordata; class Mammalia; order Chiroptera; family Phyllostomidae; genus Anoura; species Anoura caudifer. The sequence continues at coordinate 255,868 of PVKU01000699.1, forward strand.
TTTAACAGCCATAGCAGTTTGATGGTTCCCACTGCACATGCAAATTACTAAATTCCTACAACTTTTAATCCTAAATTGCTGAGCCATAAGAACGCTATTCTATACTTTCATAGATAATTTTTTAATTTAAATTACAGAGATTTGTTAAGTTTCTTCTACTGAACATTATCATTATCAATCTAGCATGAGGTTATTTTAACAGTAGACTTTTTGGCTTCCTGGATATTATACCATGCCACTGTAGTGGCATGCCGTCCTAATTTTATGTCCACCTCCAATAACATCATTGTGATTCTTCAACTGTCAGAATAGGGGGTTCAACTATCTAGGACACATCACATACACGTGGATACACACATATGTACCTTTAGATATACTTTGGTTATTAGTTACTAGTTTAACCAAATAGAAATCAAACTACTCTTATTCTCACATAGCGTTCTTCTTGTTCATTTTTAATCTTTCTGCAATATCATCAAGACTTGTTAAATGCCTTGCTGAAGTCAGCATTAGACATGTCTGTGATCTTGCCTTGATTATTAGTCCACAAATTGCATCAGAAAATAAAATGAACATGGATCTCAATATTAAATAATTGATTTCCCAAGTACCCTTAAACAGTTTGCTAAATAATCCTCTCCATCAAGTGTGCTATTCTTAAAGTAGGATTCTTAACTTGGCAGTACATTAGATTCACCTAGGAGTTTGAAGAGCACACTGATTCCCAGACCTCACCCAGATCAACTGAATCTGAATCCCTGAGAGGGGGCCCTGATCATCAGTATATCTTAAAAACTCCTCTGGTAATTCTAGTAGTTTCTAAGGCCTATTTGCCCAAAGGAAGGCATAATACCTCTAGTTCTTCACATTAACTTTAGCTGAATTTCAAATTATTTAAGTAGTACACTGATTTATAGTATTACTATTTCTATAATTTCTTTATCCTCACCTGAGGATATGTTATTTTTTTCATTGCTTTTAGAGAGGGAGGAAGGGAGAGAGGCAGAAACATCAATGTGAGAAATATGTATTGGTCATCTCCCCTATGCTCCAGAACTGGGGATCGTATGCACCTGGGCCAGGGATCCGACTGCAACTCGGGCGCCTTAACCAGGAATCAAACCCATGACCCTTGGGTTACGGGACAAAGCTCCTGCCAACTGAGCCACACTGGTCAGGGCTAAATAATTATTCATTGAATAATCAATTGATATTGAATCATTATATCTTCAATCATAAAATTATATTCCATCAAGTAAGATGCCTCAGTTTGGCATTAACATTTATTTAACATTTTTTAGTAACACCTGCTAATAGCTCTCCTTTCAAAAAAAAAAGAGATTTCAGACACAGAGTTTTGGTGGGCAGAAGAACCTAGAGAGAATTTTAAACACAGTTATGTGTTTATTATATTCATAATAATATTTCTACATGATATTTGTTTTCTATTTATAGAAGTAATCAATATTTTCTTTTTAAAACAAATACTGATAGTAGAAATACAGTTATACAATAGACTGACAGTTTCTAAAACCTATTTATCTGAAGGCTATACTTTCAAGGATCATTTCTATAGTTTGTTATTAAAAGCTATTTATCTGTTTTTTTAGAAATATTGGGATGATATTTTTCACATCTTCTATTTTATGTTTTCTCAAAATTGTACTTGAGTACTTCTAACTTAGTAACCTTGAAAGTCATTCCTCATCTAGGGCTTGAGACAGGCCTTTGAAATGAGCCTGGTTCTTGCTTAACATCTGGTCACCTCTGTTGCTTTTTAATGTCTTTAGTCGTCTGGTTTTAGCTCACAAAGCAAACATTGATTCAAGTTCTGTCCCGATTCAGTGAACTTCCTAATTGTTTGATTTTTCAAAGAGTTAAATCAGAGTAGAAATTGCATAATACTGCTTTCTCCTTTGACTTTTCCCAAATGGCAGGTTTGTGTTTTCTTATGTTCACACCTAGTATTAAATGTGAACGCTCCTTTGGTCTTTTTTTGTATTATTTTAAATATTTACTCTATTTTAGAATTTAGTGTATTGCAGGTTTATGTCACTTTTTAAATAGGAACTTTTTAGTAAATCACTTTTGTATATGTTTTCTTTCTTTTTCAGTGTTGTTCATTGATTTTTTCATAGAATTTAAGAGCTTAAAAGAAGTTTCAGATGTTAAATCTTATCTTGGAGATCATCCTTTCAAATAATCTTAATTTACAGGTTAAGAATGTGAGAGCTAAGAAAATAATAATAAATAATAACTGCTATTTGCCCCACACTTAACGTTACAAACATTTTACTAAGTACTTTAATTTTATTATTACACTTAATACTAATAAAAATACTATGAAGTAGATATTATTTTCATATTCATGTTATGGGTAAAAATACAAAATAAAGCTCAGGAAATCAGCTAGTAGTTATCAGATTTAGAATTGAATCCTACTCTGTTATTCTGTAAGTAAAACTTGTAGCTACTAGTACTGCTTCCACCTCAATAGTAAAATGAATGAATGAATGAATTAATTAATTAATTAATAAAAGATGTAGCTGAAACAGTACTACCACAGACCTGGTAGTTTCAAGTCTGGCATTCTTTAATCTATAAACATTGCTTTCCAAATTCAACAGAGAGCTTTACATATAGATAGCCAGGATGGTTTGTTTTGATGTTTCCCCTTTTATTTTTCCCCCTTTATTCTCATTATAGTAACTCTGATTTTTTTTTAGCCTACCATATTCATGGAACTATGTTGTTACCTAGAGCAAAGTTTCTCAACTTTAATTCTATTGACATTTTTTTGCTGGATAATCATTTGTTGGAGATGAGGGCCTGTCCTGGGCATGGTAGGATGTTTAGCATCATCTCTGGCCTCTACTCACTAGATGCTATTAGTATCCCAAAGTTGTGACAACCAGAAATGTCTTCAGACCGTGCAAAGTGTCACGGGGAGAGGAGGAGGAGCAAAACCTCCCCTGGAGGAGAACCGCTGTTTTATAGATTTAGGTTATAGGATCACACCTTTTTATGTTTCCCTAAAGCTATTTTCTGTGCGTCTAAATCCTAAATTATAGTGTCAACAATATTCTGTTTTGGGGGAATTATAGGCTTTTAGAAGGCATAGGAAACTTTTTTTAATGTTGTTAACTTATCATATCACTTCATCTAAATTTTTCCCTGTATGAAGTAGTATTATGACTACATAAAAAAGATCCTCTAGTACCTTTCTAAAATATTTAAAAGAATTATTATCAAGTCAAAATAATTCAAGAATTTATCATATATTAAGCTTCCTTAAAATGGAATTTTAAGATAAACCCTGTTACTAAGACACTGCCACTTTGTTTATTTTGTAATCTGGTAGAAAATCACTGTGGTTGGTCAGGCAGATGCACTAGATTTACAAAATAAAATGCCTTTGGCATCCCCTGCCCCCTCAAACCAAACATTTTTTTCCCATCTCAGTGAATTTACAGATAGTTATAAATAATCTTCACATAAAAATTGACTTTTCTTATTAGAATTGCTACTCCTGAGCATGGTATAATGTAGCTTCCATTATAGCAATCTAGATCAATACCCCATCCCATATTTCTTCATGGTAAGATTTTATTTTATTTGTTTGATTTTGAGAGTGCATTTATTAAATCTAGGGACAGTGAAACAAGGAAGGGTTTAGGACAGAAGAAACAACAGGGCAGAGCCTAGGCAGGGCTGCTTGGCTCTCTGGAAATGTTACTGGAGAGAAATGAGCCTAGACAGGGCTGCTGTGGCTCAATGAGCAGTCATAGAAAAGGGGGCCTTAGAGACCAGTTCAGATATTAGCCCAGGATGAGCTGCCACTGCCCATTGCTCTCCTGTTTGCACGACTTGTGGACACCCTAAGAATCTGGGAGATGCATGCCTGAGAGGGAAGAAAGGTGCGGGTGTGCTCCCAGGAGGAAGAGAGCCTCATGATAAGATGTTATATATTTTTTAACTTTATTGTTGACACTATTACAGATGTCCTCATTTTCCTCCTTTGCCCAACTCTCCCCAACATCCTCCTTTCCCCCTCCCCTCTGGCCATCACTGGTGTCTGTGTCTATGCGTTATGCACATATGTCCTTTCATTAAGATTTTATGTTCGTCTCATTATACTTATTGTGTTGCTATGTAGAAGTATAAAGGCATTAAGTTGAATTCCAAATAAACAGCATTTTTTCCCCTTAAAAATAGTAGGTATCTACACCACTGTTTTTCTTCTCTGTATTTTACTTGATATACATTATATCAATTATTATTGAGATTTCCTCATGGCATTCACTTTTCCTCCTGAGATTTAAGAAGCTTTTTGATTATGTTAGTAAAGTCCTAAAAAATATGCTCTCTCCAGACCCATGGGATGTACCTTGTTGCTTCAACAGCCAGTGATTTTGTTAGAATAATTATGGTCCAAAAAAACCAAATCCTGTTCTTTGATGCCATTTTTGCAACCAGCTGTTCATTTCTAATATCTTCTTTTCTTTTCCAACGGTCTGACCTTCAAATGAGGATTAAAGATGAAAACACCACCTGGACAACATGCTTCCAGTTTCCTACATAATACTTGAAACCCAGTAGTGACAGACTCTAGGTTTTTAAGCTCCAGTGTTAGCCTCAGGTGTTTTAGCTCAACTGGGTAAAAGGTTAATGAGGTTCCTTCTATTCCTTGGGGAAATCTCTTGCATATATCTTAATCACACTTTCCAAGAAAATAATAACCCATGCCCTGATTAACTAACTGATTAGCCCAGAGTCTTGTCCCTGAAGGGAAATCACTAAGCTCTATATTTGATCTTTTCTTACAAGAATTCTTCAAACTTGGCCAAAATTTTGTATTGTTATAGGAAATATAGAATATTATACTTCAGAAAAGCCAGATTTACTTTTGGTAGAGATATCTTCAGGTGCTATAGGGTTTCATTGATTAAGAGGGGGAGCTCCTCTGTTAATTCTTTTTCTTTTACTTTGCTGATATTTTGACACTGGTCTCCTTCCACCTACTTAGTAGCTTTTCTCTCAAAGCATGGCTCTTGGATTACTTTCCTATATCCTCTCACAATAAAATAATCCTAAATTTATCAATGTTAACTTTAATTTCAAGTACTTTCCAATTTGCTTTTGTAACACTTCATGTTGGAGAGTTTCTCACAGAGCATGAAAAAGTTGACATACAACCAACAGGTGTTTGGAAATGATTCTGTTACTGAACTAAAAGGGTTCATGTGCCTGCAGACATCAAAGCCCAGGCAAATGGGAAGAAGAGTTTGCAGCCAAGGCAGTAAAGGTTATTAATTAAGATAATGGCATCATGGCAAGTGTCACAGGTGAGCTCCTTCTCAAAGATCTGGCTTTCCAATGGCCCACACAGAGATAGATTATATGTGGAAAAATATTAATCACAATGATTAAGGGATTGGGGTCCTGGGCTTTATTGATCTGCTGGGACCAGGATAGGAAGTAGTTAATCATTGTACCAGGTTGTGATGTCAACCATGGCATGGTTCTCTCTTGTTTCCTGAGGGTATGGTGCTTTGGTTCTGCTTTGATGAGCTTGGGGCTGAAACACAAATGAAGTCAAGACATGGTCTTTAGTTTGAGATACTCTGTTTTTGTAATCAACTGACCTGAAGCTTTGTTCTTAAGACAGTGAGTTACTGACCAGAATCTGATGTCCTAAGGGCTCACTAATTAAGGAATGGAGTAGAAGGACAAAAAGAGAGAAAGAGTCATGTTAATGAAATGGAGTTTCTGAGTGATTACAATTCCTTACTGCTTTGTACTTCCATTCTGTATAGCTCCTCGAAGAAGCATTTCTTGTTTCACTCATTGTTACTTTCATCCATTCATTCCACACATATTTGTGGAGTGAATACTATGTATGTATCCATCACTGTTCTAAATTCTCAGGATTTGGCTTAGAATTATGACAAGGGCCCTTCTTTCTGGGTGCCTACTTAGTGTAAGAGGAGGCAGACAGAGGGTAATGAGGTGGACACCAGACAGCAGTGTCGCATCATTATGGATGAATTAAAACATACACACAGACTATCGAGTCTGGTGGAGGAATAAGGATGACAACATGGCTTTTCTCTCAAGAGGAGCAAAGCGGTGGCCTCTGCCATGGCAGGCCTTTATTCTATAATCTCTCCTCCCATTCTAAGGTGGTTCTCCTTCACTATCCCCAGGTTACAACAAAGGAGCCAATGCCCCTCATTACACCACAGAAGGATATTAGCAAATGAATAGGCAGCCGGTTACACTGGTGCCTGCAAGGTACTTGCAGGGTGAGGGAGTTTCAGCAAAGAGCAAACCTCAAAACAGCCTAGGTATATTGCAAATCTGATTACCCACGAGAGAACCTATTTGTGGGTGTGGGTCCTGTGCATCCCCAAGTGGGAGCTGGGCCCATGCCACACAGAAGGGTCTGCCACAGGGTAAAACACAATTGAATGCATACAATAATTTCACATACTGATAGAAGCTATGTAGAAAGTGAAATAGGGTATGTGCAGTAGAAAAGTGGCAGGGTACCTGATGCTTGGGAATGCTGTCTTGTGTATAATTTGGCCAGTTCTGTCTTTATGACAACCTCTACAAATGTACTAGCATATTAGCCAATACTGTGCCTTATTCTGGCCAAGCCACATTTCTGTGATAGCAGCAAATAACTTTAGAACTTCAAATTTGAGCTGAATCTGTTATGTGTTCATTTCTTTACTATTCCTAAGAGCTATTTCAGATTTTGGAATAGGTATAAAATTTTACAAACCTAGAAATACAGGTAAATATGCCAGCCATTAGGAAAACAAACCTACGTGTTAGAGAAAAACAGTTCTGATTTCAAGTGGCTACATACTAGTTGTGTGTTTGGGGGAATTTCCTTAATTCTTGAAGTCTTAGTACCTAGTATAGTATATGATAGGCAAACTACAGGGGTGGGGAAAAGTAGGTTTACAATTGTGAGTATGAAAACAGTTTACAATTGTATTATTATTTATTAATTTTTTATATTATTTTCCATGGGAACAACTGTAAACGTACTTTTCCGGACCCCTGTCTGGGTTATCTCTTAGTTTTCTACATTTTTGTTCTATTACTACCTTGGTCTAGATAATCTTTAAGACAGAAATATTTATTTGTGGTAACATAACAGCTTGATTTTCTAGCACAGTCCTAGATTCATAAATTTTATTTTGTTTCTTGGCTATCAAGTCTGGTTTAGTTTCTCTTGGTTTTCTGTTTGAAAAAATATGACTAAATTATAGATACTTGAAATACATTGTACTCTGTATTTTGATAAATAGGCCTTACTTTTCCTGCTTTTTTGGCTGGCAGTACCATCTTCTCTACAGATGATTTAGAGGCCAGATGCACAGCAATTTGAGATTGTAGATGCCCCCTACTGTGAAGCAATTATTGCCCTAGAGGCTCTTAGGCTGCCTGGTTATAATTTTGTTATAAAGAAAACAAACTTTTACTGTGGAATATAAATCAACCTGTAGCTGCAGATCATTAAGGATGCAAATTTACATAACCATATTGGTAGGCATGTTGTCATGGTCTGCATCATAGCCTTAATGGCAACAAATAAAGTCTAGGATTTTCTCCAACCACATTCATTATTGATGGAAGTTTATTTGCCAATCCCCATTCTATGTTCTTGGTGCCTAAACTGCAGGAAGAAAAAAAGGTTTTAAGACATAAGCCAAGGTAACTCAATTAAAATATTTAAAATGCTGAATAAGGAGGCTTAGAAATGATGTGCTAATAAAAAAATACATTTGTGGAGTTTTATGTTCAGTTTTGGAGTTTTAGGTTAATACATTTAGGTTTAGAATTTGGAATTGAAAGTGGAAGAACATAGGTTCAAGGTGAAAATGAGTTGATGGCTTGGCCACATTAACATCTGTTCATGTCTTATCCTTGAAAATAGAAATATGGAAAATAGAAAGTAGAAATAAGGAGATTTTAATTATCTTTTTATGTAATAATGACCTAAGAATAAGGTAATGTATACAAAATTTTGTAGCATCTTCAAATATATCATCAACTTTAATTACTGTTTTAAGTAAAGTATTATATATTTTAAAAGGAAAGAGGAAGTCTTAGTTTCCCTTTAACTTTCAGAAAAATAGAGATGCAACTGAAGGAAAAAATGCAATTAAATTTTGATGTTTTAAAAAAGCCCATATTTGTAAAATATCAAGTTAGATTGAAGGCAAAAGAGGACTTTGAAATTATAGGTTAGACTGGGGAACGCAGAAATTTATTTTAAAACACAGTATATAATAACATGTTTTTATTTCCTGCTCCTTATGAGAAAATCAGAGTTCTCAGTGAAAGAAGAGGTTTTCTTCTGAAAGATTCAGTTGAAATAGATGCTATAAATTCAGATTTTTAAACTTATTTTATCTAAAGGGCAAGTCATTATTTTGATGAGTGATATATTCAAAACTCCAAAAATAAACAAATTACACTTTTGGACAAAATATTTGAATAATTGGGATACGAAAAACTAACATCAACACAGTGAAAATTTTAATATCAGCAAGACAGCAAAGGAAGATACTTGAACATAAGTTAATCTGCTTCTCTGCCGATCATTCATCATGACAAAAAGAAAAGAAGGTGGGATTAGGAAAGAAGCAATGAAGAAAATATGTCTAACCATTTTTTTGGTCAGCTACAACATTTCTTGCTGATCAAATTGGATGGTATGAATGGCTAATGAGAAGAAAGTGAAGACTGAAGTGCAAGAAGAAAATAATTGAAGATTTGTCTACTGTTCATTAGACTGTACCATGGGAGTATAAAAACAGAAGAGAAAAAAGGACTTCACTTTTTTTTTTTTAAGCTTCAAATGGCTCATTTACTTCAAAAAGAAATAGAATGGGTCTGGCATGTATAAGCTTAGAAGTCACCACGCTTTTCTATCAAATAAAAGCTGTACAAATGAAGAAGGAAAATGCTGCTCCTAAAACCTGGAGAGACAGGCAGGCATATGAAGAATCACAGTTTTGTGGAGAAGAAACCCATGGGCTGAAATCTCTATGGGAGCCACTGGTGGGGTAAGGAAAACAGAACTGTAGTTGACTGACAAATCCTGGAGGCTCTTTGTGGATTACTTGGGGAGTTAAAAGCTTCAAGGAGACCAAGTCACTGGGGATACCACACACTTTAGTGAGATTTACCTTCCAGAGTATACCACGTTCTCACAGTAAATATCAGATAAAAATCCCCTTGCACTTCCAATATTGGAAGAAACTATTTTGAAATACTCCAGAACATTCTTTTTTTTCTAAACAAGTTCTTCCCTTAGGGAAAACAGAGTATATAACTTGCTGTTGTTTTATCAGTCTCACTGACCTGGCAGAATTGAAATACCAAAACCCAGCCAGCTCTAGCTTTCCACATGGAGGAAGGAAAAGACCCAACTCCAGCTCCCTGTAATCATCCTGTCCAAGGAGGAAGAAGAGGAATGAGAAACACATATGAACACATGTGACGTTCACAGTTTAGAGATACAGGCTCACTAAAAGACTGAGACATGGAATGCTTCCCTTTCTTCACATATTAGCATAATATTACTAAAGGCTTGTTTACATTTCCTTTTACTCAGTAAAGCATGTCTAGTTGTCAAGACAAAAATTATAAGACACACTAAAAGGCCAAAAGCACAGTCCAAAGAGACAGAGCAAACATCAGCACCAGACTCAGATAACAAGGAAGTTGGAATTATCAGAAAAAAGGGTTAATGTGCTACAGACTCGTATGGATAGACAGCATGCAAGACCAGATGCACAACAGTAGCATATAGATGGAAATTCTAAGAAAGAACCAAAATTAAATGCTAGAGATTATAAATGCTTTAATAGATACACAGAATGACTTTAATGGTCTTATTAATAGACTTACATAACTGAGGAAAGAAACTGTGAGCTGGAGAATATTTCAATAGAAACCTCTAAAATGGAGAAGCAAACAAAAAAAAAGATTGAAAACACAAGAAACTATCCAAGAAATGAGGGACAACTATAAAAACTGTCTCATTCATATAATGGAAATGCTAGAAGGATAAAATAGACAGAAAGGAACAGAAAAAAATATTTGAAATAAAAATGACTGAGAATTTCCCCAAATTAATGACACCAGTCCACAGAACAAGGAAGCTCAGAGAACACAAAAGAGAGTAGGATAAATCTCAGAAAACAATTATGAATAGGAATATAATTTTTGAGCTACAGAAAATTAAAGATAAAAAAACTCTACAAGAAGTAGGGGTGGGGGAGGGAGAAACACCTTAACTATAGAAGAGCAAAGATAAAAAGTACATTCAACTCAGAAACTATGTAAGCAAGAAGAGAGTGGAGAGCAAAATACAGAGAAAAAACCCCAACAATCTAAAATTCTGTACTGTGGAAAATTATCCTTGCAAAGTCAAAAAGAAATAAAGACTTTCTCAGGCAAACTAAAATTGAAGAATTTTTGCTGCCAGTAGATCTGCCTTGCAAGAAATGCTATGAGAAGTTATTTAGAGAGAAGGAAAATGATAAAAGTCAGAAATTTGTGTATACATAAAGAAAAAAGAGAGTACTGGAAAAAGAATAAGTGAAGTTAAAATTTAAAAAAATTAGTTTTTAAAATTCTTAACTAATTTAACAGGTAAACAGTTCAAAATAATAACATCAACAATGTACACAATTTATATGCTTATGTAAATATATATTGCATGTATATATTATGTGCATATATGCTCATGTATATTTATACATAAGTGAAATGAATGATTGCAACAGTATAAGGTATGAGAGAAAGAAATTAGGATTATTTTGTTATTATATGGTATTTATACTGCCTAAGAAGTGGTATAGTGTTATTTAAAAGTGGATCTGGATTAGTTGTGAATGTATATTGTGAACTATAGGACAAAAATTAAATATTTGTAATAAAAGAAAGATTATACGCTAAAAAAGGAGACTAAATTTAAGTCGACAAAAGGATAAACACACACACATTTGCATATACATACACATTAGTGAGAAAAAATAAAAGCCTTTGCAGATTACATGATGCTCTAAGTAAAAAATTTGAAAGAATTGACCAAAAAACTCCTGGAACTAATAAGTTATTATAGCAAGTTACATGGTCGATATACAGAAGGCATTTGCTTTCTTTTTATTTTATTTTATTTTTTCAATTGCTTTCTTATATAACAAGAATGAACAATGCAATTTGAAATTAAAAAAATATAATTTGCATTAGCTCCCCCAAAATGAAATACTTAGCCATAAATCTATCAAAACACAAGATCTTTAATGAGGCAAACTTCAAAACGCTGATGAACAAAATCAGAGGATTACATAGGAGGATAGATATTCCGTGTTCACAGATAATATGTCAATTGTCAAGAAGTCTTTTTTTCTGAACTTATTGCTAGCTTCAGCACAATACCAGTCAAGATCACAGCAAATTACTTTGTGGATATTGACCAACCTATTCTAAGTTTACTTAGAAAGACAGAAGATGCAGAATAGCTAACACAATATTGAAGGACAAAAACAAAATTCAAAGACTGGCACTATTTCACTTTAAGAATTATCATAGAGCTATAGTAATTAAGACAGTGTGGTATGGGAGAAACAAAGATGAATGGATCAATAGAACAGATTAGAGAGCCCAGAAATAGATTCCTATAACTGATTAATATTTGAAAAAGGAACAAAGACAATACAATTGAGCAAATATAGTCTTTTTAACCAGTGGTGTTGGAATGACTGGACAGTCACAGCCAAAAAAGTTAATCACACACCTTAAATCCTGCACAAAGATAAACTTGTAATGGATTATAGACATAAATGTAAAACTAAACAACTTTTATGAAATAACATAAGAGAAAATCTACACATCATTGTTAATTTTTCAAAACCCATGGAATGTACACCATCAAGAATAAGGCCAAAGGTAAACTATAGTGTCTGGATGATAATAATATGTTAATGAAGGTTTATCAGTTGTAACACATATACCACTCTGGTGGGGGAGCTGTGTATGTGTGGGGGAAGAGAGTATATGAGAATATCTGTACCCTTAGTTCCATACTGCTGTGAACTTAAAACTGCTCTAAAAATAAAATCTATTAAAATTGTGGTGAACTTATTGTAGTAATCATTTCACAACCTATGTGTGTCAGACTATTATGCTGTACATCTTACACTTATAAAGTGATGTATGCCAATTATATCAATAAAACTATAAGCAATTATAGCAGAAAAAATATACCAGACTTCTAAATAATAACAGACACTAATCCACACATTCTATGTTGAGTTTATCTCAAAGATCAGCCATAAATTCTGCAGGGATGCAAATCAATTTGGCAAGATGACTTAAACTATTTTGGTTGTGTTATTGTCGCTGTTTATTTGTAGAATCAGGTCTGAAATGAATGAATGACTAGCCTCTACAATAACTCAGACAGGGTACATTTCTTCTGGCTCAGTTGGAATCAAATACATACATTTCCTTATTTTTTCTTTGCTTTCTTTATGAACCATAAGATTCCTACCTAAACTGAAAGCTGAGGCTCTCTGAAGAGAAGTAACTATTCAGGTCTTCAGACTGAAAATAGATCTTTTCAATGTCAATGTTACAACATACTATTGCTATTCACTATGCTGTAAAGAAGTTGTGAAATTGACATTACATTTTTATATGTGCTGATGGGAATTGGGACTGATCAGGAATTTCGCCCTACTTGCAAATTCACAATTAGGTGAATACTGGCAGAAGACATGAAACCCCTGGGTCAGAGACAAAAGGAGGCACCAGTCATAACATAGCAGGAGCAAGAGTGTCATTGTGAGGTTCTTGGCACTCCAATTTCCACAGGATAATATGATGAAGGCCAGGTGATGCCAACGCACCAGGAAGCTGGGATATGGTACACCTTTGTGAATGTCTTTGGATAAGCTGCAAAGACTTCAAAAAGAGAGTTTACATATTGAGTTTGAGCAGCACTTCTTAAAGTGTGGCCCCAGAGAGGCAGCAAGTTCCCAGGTGTCCCTTGGGAACTTGTTAGAAATGTCAATTCTCTAGCTTCACTCAAGACTTAAAGAATTAGAAACTTGGGGTTGGAAACCAGCAATCTATGTTTTAACAAGCCTCCAAATAATTCTGATATGCACTAAACACAGAATCATTAAACTAAAGTAAAAGAAGAACACAAAAAGCATAATAAATATACTCATGAAACAATAGTTCTATTAATGGTTTTATGAAATATCATTTACTAGAATAATTATAGCTATAGCTTGGCTATAAGTGTGTTTCATTCATTCATTTATTCATTTACTCATTTATTCACATACTTTTGAACTCAACTATTAATTAAGCACTCATAATTTACAAGATAATATTTTATGTGCTTTGGAAACAGCAGTGAACAAAAGCAGTAATTGGTGTGAAATGCCACAATGTTTAGATTGAAAAGTTATTAATAAATTACCAAAGAATTTTAACTTATGCAGAATGACAAAATTTTGATATTTTTTATCCACCCTTAGCTCTACCAGATAATTCAAGCCAAAATGAAGAACAACTCACTAATATTGATTGTGTTATATAAATGGCATAAAATCCATAATTATTGAATTGGAGTATTGTCATTGTATGTAGTATAACATTAACAATATTCAACCTTCATTCACAATATTATAATGTTGCTAAACATTATTGCTTATGACTTAACCCTCGATTTTTTAAAAATGAAATCCAAATATTCTATACAAAGATAGGCACCTTGGGGATTCAAAGAACTATTTCTTGTTTCTTACATCAAACATACCACTAAATTTATAATAAGTTCAAATATCTCCTTTTAGAATCTTTAAACATAAAATCAAGATGCATCATTTCTAAGGAGGAGGGTGGATAAGACTTCTATTGAAATTTTCCAAAGCTTTTTTTCTTGTATGATGCTAGCTAGAAGATGAAATAAGAAGGTCAGGAAGAATGTGAAAACTGGATGAACTCAAAGGAGATTCACATTTGAAAGGAAAACTAAAGCTTTGATATTTAGAACCCTCTAAAAATTGTTCCTTTTAAATACCTAAGAAATATTATGTTATACCAGTTCAGAAACACAAAAGATTTAAGGAGATTGCTTACATTTGTAGTGATAAAGTCTCTATTCTGGGGTAAAAATATGATTACCCCAGATTTCTATTGCCTTGCATTAGTTAGAACAGACTTGAAGAATTTTGTATATACTTTCTGATCTGAAAATTTCTGTCATTCCTTATTTCAGTGTCAGTGATCTGTTACCAAAATAATACTATGTGACAACCACAAAACCTCATTGGTATGCACAATAATTTATTGAACTCATGAGTTTGAAGTTTAGAGATTTAAGCTAGGGGGTTCTGGTCTTACTGGGCCAACACAAATGTCTGAGAGTCAGCTGTGAATGAGTTGGTTTTAGGTTCAGATGACTAGGCTCTGCTCCATACTCCTCTGTTTTTTGGGGGTCAGGCCAGCTGAAAAATCTCATGGTGAAGGCAGATAGAAAAGAGCAAGAGTACATAACTAATACTTTACAATTCTAAGTCACATGGGAATGTATTGCCAATTTACATGACAGAGTTTATGGAAACAGGAAAGGATGAAGAATTGGGAATTTTTTACAATCTACCACAATCCACCCTATAATACAATTATTTTCAGTCCTTGCACATTACTTTTAGTAATATATTTTTTAAAATTACAATAAACCCTTTAAATAGCTTGTTAAAAATTTTGAACAAACATGTTTTGTGAAAAACTACCAGCTTTTCATTCGCTAAATTTGATGATTAAAGTGTAACTTACACAAATTTGATGTCTAAATTTTCTGTTTTCTAGCATGATTTCATAGTACTAATGACTGTATGAAAACTAGAAAGTTTGTGGGTTTTGCTTTAAAAATATCATCATATTCTATACTAAATAATTGCTATTAAAAATGATGACTGAAGATAATAATTTACTAACTATGGCTTCAGAAAATATATTTCTTATGAAGCATAACTTCTCATTTAATTAAACAATTTTTTAATTTGAAATATATTTGATCATCATCTTGTCTAAGGTCTCTTTTTACCTAAAAAAAGTTAAACAATGGGAATAACAATTTGGTTTCAATATCAGGAAGAACTTTCAAACAGTCAAATTATATCAGTTTTATTTTCATTTGTGTCATTGAATTTTTTAAATAGAAAATCAGACAAGCTAATTCTGACTTAATTTTTTTATCTAATTAAATTATTCAAAATAAAGTATTTGGAAGTTAATTTTTAAATATAATGTTTGACAATTTTGTAAATAACACTGCAAATTTAGTTAAAATCCTCAATATTTAAGATAAAGTTATTTACCATTAAAAACATAAATTTGCTGAAGATGAGGTTGACATTGAAGCAAATAAATTCGTCTTAATAATTAAGAATCCAATGAGTGACAATGCACTTGGGATTGTGGTATCAATATAAATCATTTTTATACCCAAACAGGTTATAACATTATAATAATCAATTCAGAAACTAGAATTGTTAAAATTTGTAAATATATATACCATCATGTATATCTATAGTTTTATCTCTTTATCTACATATAGTTAAATAATGATATTTTAGGCTTTAAAACTTGTCATCAGCAGATTTGAATTAAACACTATTGATAATCCTTTAACCAGAAGAAAAATCAGCACATATTAAAAGTGTTGGGAACTGCCTTGCTTGGTTTCAGAAACTGTAACCCCCCATGGCTAGGGCTGAGTAAAAGATCTTGGGACCATAAACCACTAAGGAGACAAAATTTATATTCCTGGCTAGGTACCTTTTACTTTACCCTGCTTGGCCCCAGGGGGGTAACTGGTTAGCCAATGATGGATAGGATTTCCCAAGGGAGGGATGACCAAAAAAAGGCATGGTCATGAAGGGGCCCACAGGGAAGGACTTGGGGGCTAACAAAAATGGGGTGATGGACCCTTACCCCTCAGCTTTGACATAGCCTGAGTCCTCATTCTGTCTGCAAGAAGTCTCCTAATCTCTTGGCTGCCTTACTTCCCCTCCCTGACTTAAGCCTGAAACAATGACAGAGGGCAGTGCAGCCCTGTGCAGGAATGGGCAGTTCCCCAGGGTGATCAGGTCTAAGAAAGAATGCATAAAATCCTGTGAAACCTGCTCTGCTAAGAATGACCTCAATTTTCTGATAAGGATCCAAGCATAAAATGAGTTAGTTTCCCAAAGTTTTATGGCCATTTAGCTATCTAACCCTCACTCAGAATAAGCCCTCACAGTTCTTTGAATGTTACCTATTGTTTGATCATTACTGTATGACAATGACTGATGAACTTTACCTGTATTCCTGTGTAAATTGAACCTAATAAAAGCCCATTGAGGAACAGGCTCCAGACACCTTCTCCTCTGAGAGATTGGCCTTCTTTCCTTCCCAAGCAGATCATGTCTTGGAAGACTTATTCTTATCCATGATGGCTGGACAGCTCTGCTGGACAAAGGTCTCCCACATAAAAGCAGAAAGATGTAATTAAAAATAACCAAAAGTCATATATATATATATGGAATAAATAAATACTATCTAAAATAACACTAATGACGTTTTTAGTTTTAAAATTATATTTTGTACATACAAGTGTGTTGTGACTTTTCAAGGCAGGACAGGTCACAGGATTTGGGAAGAAAATTCCCAGAGCCATGGGAATGCCTGACAGGCCTTCATTCATGAGTAGGGCAATCCACGCTGCAGGGAGTCCCAGTTCCCATATATACTAAAGGCACACAAAACCAGCAGGGTGCCAAGATGTTGTATAACTCAGGATGATTCTGCCAATGGGCCCACTCAAGGCTATGGGAACACTGCTTATCTTAGTTGCCCAGACATCTGGGTGAATGAGCCTGACTGACTCCGTTTACCCTACAATGAGCATACGTAAAACATGTCAGCCCTGGCTGGTGTGGCTCAGTGAGTGCCAGCCTGCAAACCAAAGGGTCCCTGGTTCATTTCCCAGGCAGGGTACATGCCTGGTTTTCTGTCCCTAGTAGGGGGCCTGTGAGAGGCAACTGCACAATGGTGTTTTTCTCCCTCTCTTTCTCACTTCCTTCCCCTCTAAAAATAAATAAATAAAAACTTTAAAAATATATAAGTATAAAACATGTCAGCATTAGCATTAAGTTGGTGGTTGCAATTGAATATAAAATATTCAAAGGTCTTTTTATTGTATGGAAAATACTAAACATACAACTTTATTAGTCTTTGATTGGTTTGTATTATGTTTATAATATCTAGTGTTTTCATTATAATAAAGGTGAAATATTTCACTAAGAAGGAAAAATATAGAAAGCACATATAATCTTAATAATAATTAATCCAAAGCAAAGTAAAAGAGATCAAAATGTAAGGGTGAATATTTAGGAAAAACAGACTATCAGTAGCAAGTTTGTAGAGTTAAACCCAATTATATCAGTAATTATATTAAATGGAAATGGATTAAATATTTCATTTGAAAGACAAAGGTTGTATAACTGATTACAAAAATAAAACCTCATATATCCTGCTTAAAAAAGAAAATTCTTAAATTTAAGAAAATGTGAAGGTTGACAATAGGCAGCCACAACACCAGCCAACACTTACTGAAACATAAATGGTTTAGCTATAGTGATATCAGGAAAACTTTAAAGAGAAAGTATTATTAGAGATCAGGAAAAAATATATAATTATAAATTACTGATCCAACAAGAATATTTAACTATTCTAAATATGCATGAAACTAGTACCATAGCCTAAAATACATAATGCAAACATCAATGAACGAAAGGGGAAATTGAGGAGTTTTTAACAGTCAACTTTCAATAAATGGAAATATAGGAAAAAATAAAGCAATGTTTTACACAGACCTGATATATATATACATATATATATGTATATATATACACATACACACACACACACACACTTTAGGACTTGCTTAAGCTTTAATTTTAGCATTTATTTATAATTCTTCCACCAAAATTTATTAAAGTAAGTAGAAGTAGCCAGATTAGATACAGAAGAGAAAACAACAGTCTTTCTTATTAAGAAGCTCATAAAATAAGGAAGATATAACTAGATTACTACATAACAGAATAACAGAGTTTACAGTTATCATGGAGGTATGGGATAGGAGTCACAGGATTCAGAAGAAGGTATACTTCAGTTTATTTTGAAATGTGAAGAACAATCTCAAAAAATGACAGAACACAGCCCTTAAAGAGTAGTCAAGCCCTTTGAGAGTGGTACTGTGTCTCATCCGTTTTGAATTATTAGTGGTTAGCACTTCTGAGAACTGTTTTTCACCTGAAAAACGGAATAAAGAGTATTCCAGGCAGACGAACACTGCTGTGAGAGAGCAGGGAGCTTCGGGGACCTGCTAATTCCACACAGGTTTTCCCGGGCCTGTAAAAAGAAAAGGCAGGTTGGAAAGCAGGTATTGAATGAGTTCAGGTAACTGTGACCTCTGGGAGGTTTGGAGTTCTTCCTGAAAGTCACAAAGGCAACGAAACATTCACATATCTTCCTTCCAAAGAAATATTTTATAGTTCAAGTTTGAAAAAAAAGGAAATGAAAATGGGTTATTTCCATGAAGTATTGCTCTAAATAAAATGTGGAAATTTTGACTATTGATTTTTAAAGCTCAGGAACGTGTTTAATAAATATATTTGAATTTTCTTTTCTTTTGAAATACCAATTTCCTTTTGTGAAATTATTTAAATAATATGAAACATTACTAGGTATCACATATAAACCAAATATTTTGACTGAAACAATTTTCTACTATTGTAGTTGTTTGAAAATCAAATATACTAAACATGATCTGATTCAGAGCTTTTACAAATAGTCTCAAAGTTAAGTGAGGATTAAAAAAAGTAAGTTGACACAAATAGCAAATATTATCCTAAAATTACATTTTAAAGAAATTCATGCCTTAATTATACTTTCATAAGTATAGGCTTTTAGGTAAATAAAGTATTTTTTAGTTAAATGATAGATTTAGGTCCAAGTAAATATATTATACCAATTTTAACAGATAATATTACAGCTTTACTAAAAATGTGTAAATCCATCTAGAAAAATTTAAACAAAGGTATGTATGCAGTAACAAGAAAACATAACTCTCAACCAATGCAGAAGAGCTAAGCTTCAAATACTTTATTAGCTATAAAACAAATATCTTGTGAAGAGAAATATGGAGGGAAATATTGTAAACTATTCCTTTTTTTTCTTTGCCTTGAAAAAGAAAATCGAAACCTGCTTTTTATTGATGCACCAGTGGACCCACGATTTGGAAAGGATGGTAAGATCAGTACAATACACCTCATCAAAGTAAACCATTCCTTATTAGAAGAATGCATCTAAAGTCATTATCTGTATTATAATTGATGAAGTCACAATGTAATAAAAAATTGACAATATTCATTTATGTAGTTATTGAAAATTTTACAAAAATGTGCAAAAGTGTATAAAGTTGTTAGAGTCAAGCATACTTATATAGGTTATGGGTTTCAGAACCCAGCATCCCAAATTTGATATGACACCTTGGCGTATCAAATTTAAGTGTAATAAGGAGTTTGAGAAAATGGCAGAAGCAGGAAAGTCACTCTGACTTCCATTCCGTCTTGCCCTGCCTTCTTGAAACAGGTCATAATATCCTCAAGAGACAAGCAGTCTCTCAATAACCAGAGGAAAGAACACCCTTGAGACAAAAGGGCACCAAGAAGGATTCAAACAGGCCTTGCTCAGTTTCCCCCCTGGTTTACTGCACTTACTTCTTACTCCTTAACCTACCATATTTTTACACAACCTCCCACTCTATCAAATCCAGCACAAAAACACACGTCTAATTGTTTCTTAGGGCATGCATTTCCTTAGTAAGTCTCCTGTATCTTGTAAAACTTATATGAAATAGATTCATATGCTTTTTTTCTGTTAACTGGTCTTTGTCAGTTAAATATTCAGACTTACACAGGGACCTCACATGTGGAAGAAACATGTATTATAGGGAAAAAGAGAACAGGTGCCAAAAACAGAATTCAAAATTTGCCAAATGGTTTTGAAAGTAGTATTACATCTAATTCTGTTCATAAATTATGATTGCATCTTATAAACATACTTCTCATGATAGACTATTTAATTACCTGATAAACTGTAATGGCTACCCTACATCAATAATCAAGTCAATAATCTGCAATTTTTAAATTCCCTAAATGTGCATTTGAAGGATACACTACAACAGCTCTAAGACCTTTTGGTCTATTGGACCACTGACCTGAAATTTACAAAGTCGTTAACTACTATTTACATGATAGGCTGGAAAAGCTTTTGCACCAAGTCAATGATCTGTTTCTCCAAAATGCTTAACGTATTCACATAAAAGATCATGTTTCCCTTTAAAAAAAAAAAATAACTCTCAGTTTGTATTTCCTTTAGAGCAGAAAAGTTATGTCCTATTTTTTCAGTAATGTGTAAACAAAGATTGACACAATAAGTTTTAATAGGCCAGACGAAGTTATTATTATACTAGGATAATATTTCCATGTTTAAATCAACACAAATGTGTATTTATGTATCTGACAAACCATAAATCTTGTATCTGAGTCCATCTTTTTGTTCCATAGTGTATTTCCCTGTAGCGTGCTACTCCTTCACACACATATTAAAACTACCCAGCTGGTGCATATTCACAAAACTACTTAAACATTTATATGTTTAATAAATCCTTGCCCATGTCCATGAAATTATGTCTTGCCCGGAAATCTTGTAGGGATATTATTTGTATCTTTATTTATCTCCTTTTTAATCATAACTTGTATCACAACTTTTTGGGTATGTCATCATTGGACAGTTTCTTTCATCCAACACCTGTTTTATTTATTGGCCAGGCTTCACTTTCCTATACAAAGAAATAAATAATTATTTGCTATACAGTATTATGTTATATTAAAATACTTTCAACAAAGTAATTACTGACACACTTTGCAGCATTTTTGTCCCCATATCAATTTAATTTCCTTGTGTCAAATTATTCAAAATACCATGTCCACCTGACACTTAAAAGATTAGTAGTTATTAAAATATTAAAATAGTTAATAAATTATGAGTTAATTTAATGATTTAATAATTATTAGCATATCCATCTCATGCTTCTATATACTTATATAATAAAATATGAAGACCTTAAAAATTTTATTGCAGGTACAAATAGGTGTGCAAATGTAAATTATACTGATTTCATTCTTTAATTTTTAAATGAGAATGTTAAATTGGTTAAACTGGATAAAAGACCTGAGCTATATTCCTGACTTCAATTCAAACTTCAGTGACTCCTTCCCTACACTCCAAAACTCAGAAAATAACCAAATGGTTAAAATATTATATAATATTCTCTATTTTCTTGATTGATTTTTCGTTTCAATCACAGTTCACCAGTCTTTTTCATTTTGTTTTTAACATTTGTTGAAGATTTTTGAATATATATGTCAGAGTTCTCTGTATTGCTTTATTAATTGAATCTATAGTGGGATATAAAGAGAAGTGAGACAAAAATGATTCTTAAAATATTTTATTAAAAAGTATGTTTGTATATCTATTGGCATTATACTGTATATGTGGAGATTTAGTTTATACTATTTCACAGTAAAATTTTGTTCTTCCTACTGTTATTCAATATCAGCTAATGGAATTATTTTGGACATTCAACATTCAATGCAGGATATAATCCAAGTCAATTGAAGATTTTTGTTTTTTTTCTGCGTTATAACCCTTTAATATCTGTCACAATTAGGAAGACTTGGGAATCAAATGCATGAGCCAGTTTTTAATGGTGCTTTAAAAATAAAAGTGATTTTTAGAATGTACAGATAAGTTTAACCAGGGCTCTAAATTTCTGGAAGGAGAACTGCTGATCTTTTGAACCCTCTGTTGAGAAGCATCTTGAAGCTTGTCAAAATTTCTGTGTAATTATTGGCAGTATTCCAGTACATGAGATTTGGAAAAGTGTAATACTGACTTTTATTTCTCCTCCTCTGGCTGGGTGGTAATAGAACTTACATTTCTGTCAGTCAGGACTTTCCTGTCTTTTATTTTATTTAAACTCTACTAAGGAAAATAAATATGACCATTCTGTTTCCAGCTGTGAAACATTACTACTGAGCATCACATTTACGCAATTTATTTTCCATTCTTACTATTTCCATTTCCATTTTGCAATGTCCTTCTTTCTTGTTCCAGTAGTAATGTTGGAACCCCAGTAGTGAAATAAAACAAAGTAGCATCCTCCAAATTATAATCTTAAAAATAAAATCTGCATTTTCATTAATTTCTTTGGTGGTGAATTTTATGGGGATAAATCCAGCCAGTGGCAGGTCTCCCCTAAGATCGGTCTCATACGTGAGCAGTTCCCCAAGCTTTAGTGGATTCAGCATAAAAGTAGGCTCTTATCTCAAGCCAGAAAATGATGCTGATAAAGGAATTCTAACACTTTAAACCTTGCATTATTTATGTACTACACAGCCCACAAAGAAATGATCTGCCATAGCCGTAAAGATGAGATAGTAAATTCTTTAGCTTTAAGGTAACAAAATAAAAAGGCAGTGACCTTTAGCTAATAATCTCTTGCAAGAAAGGTCAATAACTGCCTAGAGGAAAAAAAAGGTATGTTTTAAGTCTATTACTAAATTTAAGAAAATCTGACTTTGATAATGATTTGTCCAATTTTGTCAAAAGAAAATGGGTCTGAAGTTATAGCTTTAATAAAGTATTTAGTGGTGCATATTTTAATGCTCAGGTATAACCATTAAGATTGTAAATCATAGTATCAGATACTAAAAATAATTAGAAGTAATAAAAAGTTAACAAATTAACATGTAGAAAGGGAATATCCTTAAATATCATCTAAAACTATCTGATTTTTTAGAAACCAAGAAAATAAAAATGTTAAGAACACACCAAGATTAAGTAACAATTCAGGAATTTATGAACCTATTTTAAGAAGTAAACATATTCATATTAAATTAGATTTTTTTCCATATCAGTGGAAACTTCTCATTTCTAAAATTGTTAGTGTAAATATCACAATAAATATAAGAGGCAAATTGGTTTTGTCCTAAACATTTAAATACAAAGATTTTTTAAATTGTTTTAAAAATTATATTCATAATTAAAAAAAACTAAACAGAAACTCTGTATGTGGTCATTGGAATGGCAGGCCAGAACTTATGAGCTCCTGTGTGACTTTAACAAAAAAAGCAAACTCAACTGCCAGTGGCCATAAAAATAAAACATTTTTTTTCTAGAAAATGAATCAACTTTTTTTAGTCAGGTTAATACATCTTATAATTCATATTAAAGTCATGTCTATGCGCAATCAAAGCAGTTGTTATAGCTTATAATTTCAGTCAAAATGATACAGTCAGCTAGAACTGAATGAAAACGGAATATATTACTTCATTTTTTACCATTATTTAAAAGCTTTATTTAATCTTTATGCAATTATTATATAGATGTATACATATATATAAAATATACACATAAATTATAAGGTTACCCCATATTTTGAACATATTACCAATAGCAACATTTACAATAACACTATGTGCAAATACTGGAAAGACACAGGGGAATAAATATTACCAAGCATCCAAAAGGGATGTTTGAGAATAGAAAAACAGTATATTTAGCAGAGATGATCATGATGGCTGCCATAGAAATACAAACTACTTCAGATTAATATGTTTCTCACCATTTGGTGTTGGGAAAGAAGTCAGGGCAACAGCAAACAAATGACTGAGTCTGGGTGGCAGTCCAATAACAGCAACAAAGTAGACACAAAAGCAAGAAGAAATAGAGATGCAATATTGCTCTTCAGTGGTGTCACAGCTTATATTTAAATCTTTTATCCACCTTGAATTTATTTTTGTGTATGGTGTAAGTTAGTCCTTGAGTTTCACTTTTTTGCACATAGCTGTCCAGTTCTCCCAGTACCACTTGTTGAAGAGGCTAATTTTACTCCATTTTATGTTGCTGTCCCCTTTGTCGAATATTAATTGACAATAGAGCCTTGGGTTTATTTCTGGGCTTTCTGTTTTGTTCCACTGGTCCATGTGCCTGTTTTTATGCCAGTACCAGGCTGTTTTGGTTACAGTGGCCTTGTAATACAGTTTGATATCAGGTATTGTGATCCCTCCTACTTTGCTCTTCTTTCTCAGAATTGCAGCAGCTATTCAGGTTGTTTATGGTTCCTTATAAATTTTTGAAGTGTTTGTCCAGTCTGTAAAATATGTCATTGGTACTTTAATAGAGACTGCATTGAATCTGCAAATTGCTTTGGATAGTATGGACATTTTGATGATGTTAATTCTTCCCATCCATGAACACAGTATATGTTTCCATTTGTTTGTGTCTTCCTTGATTTCTTTCTTCAGTGTTGTGTAGTTTTCTGCATACAAGTCTTTTACCTCCTTGGTTAGGTTTATTCCTAGGTATTTTATTTTCCTTTTTGCTGTATTGAATGGGATTTTTTTCTTGATTTCTGCTTCTGCTGTTTCATTGTTGGTATATAAAAATGCCTTTGATTTCTAGATATTGACGTTGTATCCGCTATTTTGCCAAATTCATTTATTAGGTAGAGGAGTTTTTTGACCAAGTCTATAGGATTTTCTATGTACACTATCTTGTCATCTGCAAACAATGACAGTTTTGTATCCTCTTTTCCAATTTGGATGCCTTTTATTTCCTTTTCTTGTCTAATCACTGTGGCTAAGACTTCCAATGCTATATTGAATAGAAGTGGTGAAAATGGACATCCTTGTCTTGTTCCTGATCTTAGTGGAAAAGATTTTAGTAGATTCTGCCCATTGAGTATGATGTTGGCCGTAGGTCCCCTAGAGCAAAGGGAATAAAGGAAAGAATAAATAAATGGGATCTCATCCAAATAAAAAGCTTCTGCATGGCTAAAGAAAACAGCAATCAAATAAAATGAGAACCAACCGTATGGGAAAACATATTTGCCAATGATACCTCAGACAAGGGTTTAATCTCAAAAATATATAAAGAACGTATAGGACTCCACTCTAAGAAGACAAGCAACCTAATTAAAAAATGGGCAAAGGACTTGAACAGACACCTCTCCAAGGAGGACATACAGAGGATCCAGAGACACATAAAAAGATCGTTAGCTATCAGTATCGCTAGCTATTGGAGAAATGCAAATTAAAAATGCAGTGAGATAGCACTTCACACCAGTCAGAATGGCCATCATAAACAAAGCAACAAACAACAAATGTTGGAGAGGTTGTGGAGAAAAGGGGACCCTAGTGCACTGTTGCTGGGATTGCAGACTGGTGCAGTCACTATGGAAAACAGTATGGAATTTTCTAAGAAAACTAATAATGGATCTGCCTTTTGACCCAGCAATTCCACTGCTAGGATTGCATCCTACGAACCCTGAAATACCAATCCAAATGAATCTATGCACCCTAGTGTTCATAACAGCACAATTTATAATAGTCAAGTGTTGGAAGCAACGTAGGTGCCCATCAGTAAATAAATGGATCAAAAAACTATTGTACATTTACACAACGGAATTCTATGCAGCAGAAAGAAATAAGGAGCTCCTACCCTTTGCAACAGCATAGATGGAACTGGAGAGCAATTTGCTAAGTGAAATAAGCCAGGTAGTAGAAGACAAATACCATATGATCTCACCTTTTAACAGGAGCCTAATCAATAAAACAAACAAACAAGCCAAATATAACCAAAGACACTGAAATTGAGAACAGGATGACAGTCACCAGAGGGGAGAGGGGAGGGAATTTCAGGGGAAAAGGGGAAGGGTTTACAGGAACAAGTATAAAGGACACACGGACAAAATCTAGGGGCATGGAAATGGTGGGGAGATGGGGAGGGCTGGGGCAGTGGGCTGGGATGGGAGTAAAAGACAAAAAACTGTACATGAACAACAATTAAAATAAAATTAAAAAATATATATTGCTTTTCAGAGGAAGTTGTTTGGACTGAGATCTACTGCAGTGTAGACTGTCCCCACAGCTATGTTTCCCCTGGTTAAAAAAAAATCCTTTTATTGGTTGTTGGTAAATTCTTATGACATAAAGATTTAATTGAAAATCATTTAAAAACAATTCTGAAAAGACCTGAAAAATATGGCTTAGTTATACATGTTTATATACATTTTTCCTTTTACTTTTCTCATTCCTAAATATTTAGTAAGATATGCCACTTAACCTCACTGTTCTGTTCCTACTTTATTCTTCTAGATAAAATTTAGTAGCATGTAAGTGAACTGCAAGATATGAAATCATATTAAATTTATATATTATCTTTGAGAAAATTGATATCTTTAGTATGCATTATTCTCACCCCAGATAATGAAACAATTTGTTTTCCATATTGACATATTATTTTATATTCTTCCATAAAATATTTATAGTTTTTTTATAGATTATGTTTTGTCATGGACCCCAGCTCATGGGGTCCACGGTGTTGTAGCTGAAACAAAAGAAATTCACATGGACTACTGAATCCTGTGGGGAAAAAGGGCCAGCGCTTTTCTCTCAAGGGGAGCAAAATCCTCGGCCCTTGCTTTTATGAGCTTCTATCGTCTTACTGGGCACATTACATGAAGGTTCTCATTGACTACGCACAGGTTCGCTTTAGGGGGTTAGCTTATACAGAAAACAAAGGAGAGGATGCCAGTAATCACATCACAGAAAAGGGATATTTGCAAATGAAAAGGCAAAAGTGGTTGAACCAGTTACACCGGTCCTTGGAAGGTTTAGCATGGATTTTAGGAAGTTATTTTGCAGTAAATGTTTGCTGTAAATCAGGGTGATGGAGTTTTTTAGCAAGACTCAAAGCAGCCTAGGCACATTGCAAACTTGATTTCCCATGGGAGAACCTATCTGTGGGTGTGGGTCCTGTGCATCTCCCAGTGGGAGCTGGGCCCATACCTCGCAGAAGGGTCTCCTACAATGTTTTGTTCTGTAATGTGTTAAAATTATTATTTTATTCACTCTTCTGAGTAAGATATGTTCTATTCCAAAATCCCTCCCTAAAGGTTACAAGTAACAGAAAAGAAAAAAATATTATTTTTAATATTAATTATCATTAACTCATATTATGATATAACCCTATTATTCTGTGTTAAAGGTTTTGGGGATTTCTCTTTGCAAAAATCATACTTATAATTTACATTTCTATATATGTGTGTGATTATAAATTTTTTATTATTTCATTTCTAGCTTTATAAAATTAGTCAGATGATTTCCATTTACTCTATTGTTAAATATAGCTTAAAATTATTTGAAGGTCTACAAATCCATCTCATCTGACATAGAATTCAGTTCTGAACTGTCAGCTGCCTATGGGTTTTTTAAGGTTTTTGTTTAGGTAGCTTCCCATTTTTAAGGTCTTTGCAAATTTTTTTTATATCTTCTTGGGTTTATTTTAGTAATTTAAATTTAGCTATAAAACCATTCATTTTTTTCTCTAGATT
Organism: Anoura caudifer; assembly: GCA_004027475.1. NCBI lineage: Eukaryota > Metazoa > Chordata > Mammalia > Chiroptera > Phyllostomidae > Anoura > Anoura caudifer. The sequence goes on from PVKU01000699.1 coordinate 283,487, forward strand.
CTTAAACTTCTGTCAAAAGAGTTAAGCATAGCATTTCCAATGTAGTTTAAAATTGCCTGCCTCATCTTTATTTCTTTCCCTTCCCGCCCCCTGAGGTCATGTAACATTTATCTATTTTCTTTATATTTTCAAAACAAATAAAAAGTATTGACTTAAATGTTGTGTAGTTTGTTCTCTCCTGCTTTATTAATTTTATTTATATGGTTATTATTTTTCCTTTGATTTATTTTTTTTTTCATTTCTTAAGTAGAATAATTCTTTTACTTTAGTCATTGTACTTACTAATGAAAGAATTTACATGACACATTTTCCTATAAATACTGATTTTACTGTGACCCAGTATTATGCTACGATGTTTGCCACTTTTTTATTGCTTTCAAAAGGGTTATAATCTTTTTTATTTTTATTTTGATCTAAATAATATGATAAAATATTTCCTAATTGTCAGTGATTCAAACATTATATTTAATTGTATTTGACTATAACCAGAAAAGAAAGCCTATAAAATGGTCAATTTTTTTACTTTTACTTTGCCCAATTTTCAGAGTGTAATATATATCTTCTTTAATGATTGCACACACAGCACGTAGCACCACCGATAAAGTGACACTGAGTTAGCACATGGGGTGAGATCCACCACTGAAAATCCATAAGTCTCCTTTGTGCCACTCCAAATGTCTACCTAAACACCAAAGGTAACTATTAGCTTGGCTTTTTTGTCAGCATTTAGTTTTGCCTGGTTTTGACTTTTCTATAAAAAGAAGGATACAGTATGTTTTTCTTAATGAGCTTTCTCTCAATATCATATTTTAAGATTAATCCATGCTCTTTTATGTTATTATTGCTTGTTTATTATCTTTGTAGAAATATATGCAGTTTTATTGTCTGAATATATTACAATATAATTTTTCCAACATGAATGGGCATTGTTTTGTTACAAATTTAGAATGTTTACAAAAAATGGTCTTTTAAAACCATCTTATAAAGGTATTTTGATACACAAGTGTATTAATCCTCTTGGATTAATGTTTAGCAGTGTGTGGATAAAAAAGCTGTGGCGTATTTACATAACGGAATACACTCAGCTATAAAAAAGAATGAAATATTAGGTTTTGCAACACCATGGATGAATCAACAGAGTATTATACTAAATGAAATAAGCCAATCAAAGAAAGACAAATACCATATGATTTCACTTATATGTAGAACCTAATGAACAAAATAGAAAAAGAAGCATAGATACATATAATAGACTGACAGCTGTCAGACAGGGTGGGGTTTTAGGGACTGGGTGAAAAAAGTTAAAAGTATTAAGCAAATATACATATGCACTGTATTTTGCCATTTATAATGCACATGCACATTTCTGACTCAGACTTTCATAAAAAAATTCATTTTAATTTTTAAGCATTTATTTATTTACTTATTTATATTTAGATACTTGTTTTTTTCTATTATAAAGGAATTTTAACATTTATTTTTGAACATATTATGGTACAAGAAATTTTATGTAACAAATAATTACAAAACACAAGAACAGATACAAGGTATTTCAGGTACTAACCATGTATAATACATATCCTTATTTTTCCCTCAAAAATTTGGGCAAAAAAGTGCACACTACACATGGAAAAAGGCAGTATACAAAGCACATAGACACAGACAATAATATGGTAATATGGTGATAGCCAGAGGGAAAGACGGATGGGAGAAGGTGGAGGTGGGCAAAAGGGGTAACTGGGGATGGAAAGAGACTTGACTTTAGGCAATGGACACATGGTGCAGTATTCAGATGACGTTTTGTTGAGTTATATGCTTGAAACCTATATGGTTTTGTTAACAAATGTCTCCCCAATAAACTCAATAAAAAACAAACTACCTAACAAACAAACAAAATACTTAGGAATGAACTTTCTTAGTGAGGACCTCAGCAGCATAAAAAGATCCAGTCAGGAACAAAGGATACACTGATTGAAATACAGAACAATTTACAGGGGAACAGCAGTAGAGTGAATAAAGCCAAGCATCACATCAATGATTTGAAACATGAGGAAGCAAAAAACAACTAATCAAAACAACAGGAAGAAAATAGAATCCAAAAAACAAGCATAGTATAAGTGGCCTCTGGGACAAGTTCAAGTATTCCAACACCAGCATCCTAGGGGTGCCATAAGGTGAAGAGAAGGATCAAGAAATTAGAAATCTATTTGAAAAATAGTGATGAAAGGAAACTTTCCTAATTTGGTGAAGTAAATAGACATGCAAGTCCAGAAAGAACAGAGAGTCCCAAATAAGATGGATGTAAAGAGACCGACTCCAAGACACATCATAATTAAAATGCCAAAGAATAAAGATAAAGAAAGGATCTTAGCCGCAAGAGAAAAGCAGTTAGTTACCTCCAGGGAATTCTCTCTCAACCCTCTCCTTAACTACCGGCAACCACTCATCTTTCCATTTCTGTAATTTTGTCATTTCAAGATCATCGTATAAATGGATTCATATAATATGTGACCTTTTGACTTGGCTTTTTGCATACAGTCTAATTGTCTGGACATTAATTTATGTGTTTGTGTGTATCAATAGTTCACTTCTTGTTTTTGCTGACTGGCATTTCATGGTATGGATGTACCATAGTTTTTTATTGTTGTTTTGTTTTGTTTTGTTTGCTTTTTTTAAACCATTCTCCTGTTGAAAGAAATCTGGGTTATTTCCAGTTTTGGGCTATTAAAAATAAAGGTGCTATAAATATCCCTGTACAGGTTTTATTTGTCTGCTATTTTTGTTGGGAGGGGACTTAACAATTCATTTCTCTGAGATAAATACCCATGTGTGAATTTACTGGTTTCATGTTAATTTTTTTAAAGAAACCAAAACATTGTTTTCCAGAGTGGCAATACCATTTTATATTCCCACAACCAGAGTATATAGCCATCCTTGCTAGCATTGTATGTTTTATCAATATTCTTTAATTTGGTCTTCCTGATAGGTACACAGTAGTAACTAGTTCTGGTTTTAATTTAAGTTTTTCTAATGGCTAATGATGTTGAACATGTTTTAATGTGCTTATTTGCCCTTTCTTTACTACTGTTGGTGAAAAATCACTTCATGGCTTTTGTTCAGTTTATATGGATCTCTGTTTTTGTGTGTGTGTGAGTTTTGGGAGTTTGTTATATATTTGAGATACTGGTCCTAATCAGATATGTGTTTTGCCAATATTTTCTCCCATTTTAAAGCTTACTTTTTTATCCTTTTCACAGAGTCTTTTACAGAACAAACTTTTCTAATTTTGAAGAGGTACAATTATCATTATGAATCAAAATCTATCAAAATTGATCATCTATGAATCATGCCTTACATACGACGACCAAGAACTGTTTTCTTAATCTTAAATCTTAAAGATGATTTCTCTTTTCTTTTTCTTTAGAGTTTTTATAGTTTTGTGTTATATATTTACAACCAAATTCCTTTTGTGTAAGATGTGAATATCAAGTTGAAGGTGATTTTCTTTTTGCCTGTGGTTGTCCAATTGCTTAGGCACCATCTATTGAAAAGACTATCTTTCCTCAATTGAATTGCTTTTGTACATTTTGCAGATATCAGCTGGGCATACTATTTTTGTGAGACTATTTTGGGGTTTGCTATTTTGTTCTATTGATCTATGTATCCATTCCTCTATCACAGAGGAATTACACAGAGTCAAGGAGCCAGCAGGGCTGACTTCTCCTAGAAGCTCCAGAGGCGAATATGTCTGTTGCCTTTTTGAGCTTCTGGTGTCTTCTAGCATTCCTTAACTTGTAGGTGTGTTACTGCAATCTCTGCCTTCATTGTCACATTGCTTTCTCTGCTTCTGTTATTTAAATTCCCTCTGCTTTCCTTCTTATGAAGACACTTGCACTGACATTTAGGACCCATGTGAGTAATCCAGAGAATCTCCCCATCTCAAGAACATTAATTTAATAACACGGGCAAAGTCCTACTAGCCCTATATGGTAACATTTACAGTTCCCAGGGTTTTGGATCAGGCTATCTTTAGGGGCATTGTTCAGTCTACCACATGGGGTATGATTTGCATGTCATATAATTAACTGATTTTGAGTATACAATTTAATGATTTTTGGTAAATTTGAAGAATTGTGCAACCATGAGTACCATTTACTTAGAACATTTTCTTTACCCCAAAAAGAAACATGCCAGTTTGTAGTCACTCTCTCTTTCTGTTCCCAGTGCCAGATAATCCCTAAGGGATTTTTCTGTCACTATATATTTGTTTATTTCTTATATGGTCATTTAATATAATCATATATGTTATTTTGGGTCAGGTTTCCTTTATTTAGTATAATATTTTGAAGTTTATCCATGTTCTATTATATATCAGTACTCTATCCTTCTTATTGGTAAATAATATTATTAGATTGTTTTGATATATCATATTATGTTTATCCCATTCACCACTGATGGACATTTGTATAATATTCACTTTGTGCCCATTATTTAAAATGCTCTTGTGAACACTTGTGTGCAAGTATCTGAATGGGCATACATTCTCAATTTTTTAATAGAAATCTAAGAGTGTTGTTGCTGGGTCCTATGGTAACATATGTTTAACATTTTAAAACTTTTCAAGTTGTTTTTCAAAATGACTGCAACATTTCGCATTTCAATAAGCAATATATGAGGGTTCCAGTTTCTCCACATTCTTGAGAAGGCTTATTATTACTTCTGTTTTTTATTAAAGCCATTTTATAAGGTGTGATTTTAATACATTTGTTTAATGGCTAATGGTTTTAAGCTCATTTCCATGACCTTATTATCCATTTTATATACATTTTGTGAAATGGCTGTTCAAATAATTTGTCTGCGAGGCTGGTCCTGAACTGGGACAGGCAAGGAGCCTGGCTTTGAGGAAGCCATCCTGGAGGCTGGAGTCCTAGGGGCTGACCGGGCATAAGGGCAAAGCTGGAGCCACCTCCAGCCTAGGGGTTAGGTTTGTGGGGGTCAGCCTGGTGCTGGAGCAGGTCAGGGAGCTGGGTCTGCAGAAGTTGGCCTGGTAAGGAGATTCAGTTTCCCAATGCCCACCTGGTTTACAGGAGCAGGCCAGTACTGGGGTGTATCAGGAAGCTGAGTTCACAGGAGCCACAGGATTAGCATGGTGCTGAGGTGGGCCAGCTCTGGGGTCCGTGGTAAAGTTGGCTCACATCACCATCCACCTCCTACAGGGAGCTTGCCTCTCAGCACTGGTCTGCCCAGACATGGGGGAAGACCCGTGGGGGTAGTGTGAATCTGTCTTCTCTAACCTCCCCCAAGCATCTTTTCTTATTTCTGCGCTTCATCCAGGTGTGTAACCCTTCACCTGGAATCCTTAGTTCTTCTGTAGATATGCAGACAGTTGCTTAAATTGATATTTCCAGGAGGGTCATGTGATAGAAATTCTTATGCTACCATTTTTTTTTTACATCATTCCAGTAATAAAATTTTCTAAATGAAAAAGACTTCCTTTCACACTCAGTAATAGCTGTTAAAATATGTAAATATTTTGGCAATATTATGGAACCACCAAGCTGAAGACACCTGCATTGAATCCATACGCAATCACATTCAAGTTCTTGTCACACTCATTTAGAAGTTCCATAGTGGCTAAAGTAAAAAAAAAATCCTTGTGCCACTAATTTTTCTATATCTTAACCTAGAATACTGCATGGCGGATTTGAAAAGACATAGGATTTCAAAATGTTATATAATCTTCCTTTGGAATCACATTTTGCTACCCCAGAGAAAGAACATTATAGATTGAAACTCATATATTTTTATATTCAAATGAAATGTTATTGTTATTTCTAATAGTAACACATACTATTGTGTGTGTATATATACACAATATATATTTTATATATATATTTATATATACACACCCTTGGTAATCATTGGCTTCAGAACTCAACAAACCTGGTAGTGTTGCTTGCTCGCCACTCCTTGGAATGAATTAATGACAAGTACCGAGGTACCACTGTATATATAAATCAATTTTTATGATTAAATAAAACAATGGGATTTGTGGTCACCTAATCAAGACACCTTTTATTTATATTCTGTATATCACTTTGTAGAGCACTCACATAGGGCTACAGATCTTACCTACACAATCAGCCGATTGCATCCTGACAGTGGACCTGTGAGCTATGTAATACAGCTGAGGGCATTGGTCAAGAATGCGCAACTGAAGTGTTACCATAATTATGTATTATTTTGGCATTTCTTCTTTTGAAAAAAATGCAAGGACAAAACCAAGTCTCACATCTTGTTAAATGTGTAGGTACAATTATTTACAAACAGTCATTGATCACTGGTTTGAGAATTTACATTAATGAACTATCGAAAATACAGGCATCTAAATGCAATTCTTAACATAAAAAAAATATAATCCAAGGATAGTACTTCAGGAAAATTTTATAATTCACAAACAATTAGATGCCATTTTAAGGTAAAGTTATATATTGTATAATATATAATACTCTAATACTTCAAAATGGATAACAATTCTGGTTATACTTTGAATGTACATTTTCAAAATTCTTCACCAAATTGATAATGAATAAGACGTAAACAATTAAATGGTATCCTTCCAAAATTTATATGTTAAGCCATAACCAATGTGAATGTAATTGAACATAAAGTCTTTAAGGACATAATTAGGGTTAAATGAGTTCATATGGGTAAGGCCCTAATCCAATAGAATTGGTGTGTTTATAAGAAGAGGAAGACACACCAAACCTCTCCCCTCCCAATCTCTCTCTTTCTCTCTCTTCACATGCATAGTGGAAAGGCTGTAAGAGTCACGCAAAAAGGTGCCTCTCTGCAGGCTAGGAGGAGAGTCCTCACCAGAAACCAGCCCCGTAAGCCCCTTGATCTTGGACTCACAGCCTGTAGACTGTGAGAAATCAGTTTCTGTTGTTCAAGCTATCCAGACTGTGATATCTTGTTACAACAGACAGAGCAGACTAATACAGAGGCATGGATTTTATGTATTGCTTTAACATATATGTGCTGTGTTACCCAGTTACTTCAAAAGAATTAGGAAAGGTTATGTTATAGCAACATGCAATCCCCCAGTTTAAGTGGCATATAACCACAGTGGTTTATTTCTTTGATCACATTTCATAACCACCATGCCCTGGCTGTAACTTTGCTCCGTACTGATTTATCCTAGAATCAAGGATGACAAAGCAAAGCCTGTTAAAGACATTGCTCATCGTGTAACAAAAACAAACATAAAAACTCATAGTTAGCTATGAGCTGGCTCTTAAAACTTCTATCTAAAAATTACACATTTTACTTCTGTATACATGTTGTTGGCCAAAGTAAACCACAAGATGTCAACAGGCCAGGGAAGTATAATCCTCCTGTTAGGAAAGAGAATGGATACATAACCTGCCACAGTAGAGTGAGTCACATAACTATCTCAACTAGCAAGATTATAATACTAGTTAAAATTAAAGCAACTCTTCTCTAAATGTTCAAATGTAAGAGATGGTCAAATCGACTCTCATGTCTCCAAAAAATGGAGTATTATGGATCTGCAAAAAGAATGAGGAGTATGCCTATAAACTTATATAAAGCAATTGTACATGTGTGTATCTCCCAAAGAAAAGTGTATGCTGTGAAAACAGTGCAAAAGTGTATTTATGCTACAATATCTTTCATGTAAGAACAAAGAACTGTAAAAAGTCTTCATAATTCATTTATTTGTGCAAAAAAATACATGAAGGATAAACCAGAAACTAATGAGGTTGATTATCTGATGATGTAGGTGTAGTTAGGTTGGAAAGAATTAGGCAAATGGGAACGTGGTAATAAGGATGAGGGGAGACTGAAACTTCTGTTAATATACCTTTTTGAATCATTTTACCTTTCAAACCATGAAAATATTTTACATACTCAAATGTAAATAAATAAGTCAATCAACCAGGATATGGGAAAAATCTAAAATGCATTAAAAACAGTAACATAAGTTTAACTGTATTGCAAATGAATAACATAAGCAAAATGAAGTAGGTGAAAATAAAAGAATTAACTTGACTTTGAAAAACATTTCAACTGTGTACTGTAAGGCTAAATACAAAGGAACTATACACTAATACTGTACTTTAGTTAGTATTTTTCACCACAGGAATACAGATTTACAATTATGAAACTATTTGGGGAGTACAATAGGATTAAGTAAATAAGTAATTATTTGTGGACATTGAGAAGCAAGTTTCTTATTGTGGGAGAAAGAAGGTACACATTTTGTTTTTGTTTTTGCCTTTAATTATGTTTTATTAATTTGCTATTACAGTTGTCCTAATTTCCCCCCCTTTGCCCTCCTCCACCCAGGAGCCCCTTCCACCCTCAGGCAATCCCCAGACCGTTGTTCATATCCAAGGTTCATGCATATATATATATTATTTGGCTACTCTATGTGCTACACTGTACTTTACATCCCTATGGCTATTCTGCAACTACCTAGTTGTACTTCTTAATCCCCTCACCTCTTTACCCATTCTCCCCACACACCCCTCTCATGTGGCAGCCCTCAAAATGCTCTCTGTATCCATGATTCTGTCTCCACTCTTCTTGTTTGCTTAGTTTGTTCTTTAGATTCAGTTGTTGATTGATATGTATTTTTGCCATTTTGTAGTTCATAGTTTTGATCTTCTTTTTCTCAAATAAATCCCTTTAACATTTCATATAATAATGGTTTGATGATAATGAACTCCTTTAGTGTTTTCTTGTCTGAGAAGCTCTTTATCTGCCCTTTGGTTCTAAATTATATCTTTGCTGGGTAGAACAATCTTGGCTGTAGGTCCAGGCTTTTCATGACTTTGAATATTTCTTGCCACTCCCTTCCAGCCTACATAGTTTCTTTTGAGAAATCAGCTGACAGTCTTACGGGAACTCCCCTTTAGGTAACTAAAATTATTTTCTCTTGCTGCTTTTAAGATTCTCTATCTTGAAACTTTGGCATTTTAATTATGATGTGTCTTAAAGTGGGCCTCTTTGCATCCATCTTGTTTGGGATTGTGTGCTTTCTGGACTTAAATGTTTATTTCCTCCACCAAAATAGGGAAGATTTGTTTCATTATTTTTTCAAATAAATTTCCAATGTCTTGCTCTTTCTCTTCTCCTTCTGGCACCCCTTTGATATAAATGTTGAAAAGCTTGAAGTTATCCCAGAGGCTACTCACACTATCCCCATTTTGGGGAATCTTTTTCTTCTTATTGTCCATTAGTTTTTCTTTTTACTTCCTTATATTCCAAATTATTGGTTTGATGCTTGAATTCATCCACTCTACTGTTGTTTCCCTGTAAATTGCTCTTTATTTCAATCCGTGTATCCTTCGTTTCTGACTGAATCTTTTTTATGCTGTGGAGGTCCTCACTAAGTTCCTTGAACATCCTTATAACCAGTATTTTGAAGTCTGCAACTGATAGATTGCTTATTTCCATTTTGCTTAGTTATTTTTCTGGAGCTTTGATCTGTTCTTTCATTTGGGCCATGTTTCTTTGTCTCCTCATTTGTGTTTGTTTCTATGCAGCCTCCTTGTGCTTGTTTTTATGTATTAGGTAAAGCTGGCCACCTTTCTATCTTGATAGCATGGACTGATGTAGCATGTGTCCTGTAGGTCCACTGGCACAGTCTCCCCTATTACCCAAGTTGGGTACTAGAGGTTCACCCTTTGTGTGGGCTGAGTATACCCTCTTCTTGTAGTTGAGCCTTAGTTGCTCTTGGCAGATCAATGGGAGGGATTTACCCAGGCCAGTCAGTTGCAAGGACTGGCTGTGACCATTGACCTTCTGTGGAGGATCAGCTGTGCAGGGGAAGGTGATAGTGTTCTGACAAGGTCTGTAGCCATCTACTGGGTGTGCAGTTTCTGGAGTTTCCTAGGTGGTGCAGGCTAAGGTCAGCTCTAACCTGTGTTTTACCTGAGGCCAACCTGCCTGAGCTATAAAGCAATCTCACATGACTACTATTTGTGCTGGTCTTGGAGATTTCCAGGTGAAGCCAAGTTTTGAATGCAGGCTGATTGCTACTATTACCCAGTGCTAGGGTCACTTGGCATGAGGTACAGGGGCTGGGGGCTCACTGAGGTTGGCTGTTGCTTGTTTGAGAGGATTTAGGAAGTTGAGAAGCGTGAGCCAAGACCAACCACTCATCTGGAAAAGCAGCATGGGTGGGCCTGTAAGCTGGTTGGGGCAGAGACTCTGGGAATCTCCAGGGCAGGACAAATAGAGAGCCAGGTTGATAGAGTCTCAGATATGGCACCAGCCTGCTATCTCTGTGGCTCTGTGGGGGGAGGGTTCAGAAAAGGGACAATGGCTTCTGACTACCTTTTGATATAGAAGAAATCTGTCCGTCAGATCTTGCTTTGATGCCAGACACTTCAGTTTCTCCCTGTATGCCACTGGTGCCTTTTAAGCATGTATCCTAGTGCTGGAGCTCAGAGAGAATGAGTCTCAGTAAGTCCATGTGTGGGTTCTTTAAGAGGAACTGCTTAGGATTCCAGAAATTTCTTCCAACTCAATCCTGGTTTTGCAGTGAGAAGTTATGGGGACTTATCTTCCTGGCACTGGGACTCCAGGCTTGGGGGTCCTGGTGTGAGGCTGAGACTCCTCACCCCTGACATGTCCCCCTAAATTTATATTCTCCACACATGGATGTGGGACTAGTCCATTCTGTATCCTCGCCTCTCTTACCAGTTGGGTTGTTGTGATCTCTGTAATTCCATAGTTGTCTGACTTCCATTCAACTGATTTCTGACAGTCTTGAGTGAATGGTTGTTTTATCTATTAGTTGTAATTTTGATGTGGTTGCCTGAGGCAGTGAGTGGTATTTGCTTATACCACCATCTTGACAGGAATCCTACTGGAATAGTTACACATTTGAAGGGAGAAGACTAGAATAAACTCTGTGACATTAAATCAGGATCAGAGGTCATGTTATAGATCAAAAGATACAGATATAGAAATAAATATAGAGGTATGGTTATTTATAGATAAACTTCCTAACTCTAGTCACTGGGAGGGTATACAGGAAATATTAATACAAAGCACTAGCACAGATTTTGGTTTCCACATACCACTTACTAATGAGATGGCTAACACTAGGACTGAGGCATGGAAAAACAAAAGATGAGGCTGGAATATCTTGTGGTTCCCAAAAGTAAAAAAAATGCTTAGAAAAGAAATGAGGCATGTAGGGATAACTTGAAAGAGCTCAGAATGGCAAAATGAAACAATTTGATCAATGATATGGATATGGTATTTGATTATATCTTAAATATTTACTATATACTCATATTTTATATACATTCCATATATCTGTATCTATTTTAATATAAATAATTAATTGATTGAATAAATGAAAATGAGAGGGGGGAAGTTCTTCCTTATGGTAATACTTCAATTAACTGTGGAAGGAATGATGGGAATAGAAAATCACCACTATGTCCATAGCACAGTAACAATCATTACAGGCAAGGATCATTGAAGATGATGCTAAAGTTAGTGGACAAAATTATGATGAAAATGGGATCTTTGAATAGTCCCAAAATATTTCCACACATGGTACTTATTAATTGTAAAGATAGAAATAAGCAGTTCTTCAGTGAAGAAACCATCTGAAACAGAAAATCAAAATCAACATCACATGTAATAAGTCAAGTTTACATCTTAACTCCTCATATGATGACCTGAGAAGGGTACAGCATTACTCTTGTGGTGTTTTTGGCAAAAATACCCTCAGTCTAACCCTGAGAAAAACATAAAACTGACTCAATTTAATAGATTATCTGCAATAAACTGGCAAGTAGTGTCAAGGCTGTGCAGGGCAAACAAAAATACTGAGGAACTGAGACAGACATAGGAAATAATGAAACATGGCAACTAAATGCAGGGTGGGGTCCTGCTCTGAAGCCTCCTTACTCTTTTGATACCTACTTCAATAGAGCTGAACATGGCTGAAGAAACACTCTGATCTAATTTCAAATTTAATGATGCTCAATAATTATAACATTTTTTATTCATTTACTCCCACACACTCCTTGATGAATATTTCACATTATCTTATCCTCATCCTTTGAAAAACTCTTACAGCATCTTTATTCTCAATTAATGATCTTGCTTTCTACTTTGTTAGGAAAATTAAAACAACTGGAAAGGAACTCCCAGCATTGTACCTTGGTACCTGCTATTAATGTGTACCATGTAATTCTGTCCCTTTTGTTACTAGGGTTGGACTGATCATGCTCCTACTTAATGCCAAACATTTATTTTACACTCTAAAATTTATTCCTTCTCACTTGCTATAGTATATCAATACATTAGCCCCCCTTATTCATGGAAAATACATTCTAAGACCTCAAGTGGATGCTTAGATCACCATACCATATGTATGTATGTATGTATGTATGTATGTGTGTGTGTATATATATATTTTCTATACATACATACCTATGATAAAGTATAATTTATAAATTAGGCAATTGTGTAGACAGAAAATTTATTCTTACCACAGATCTTGGAAATTTTGGCATACAATTTATCTTCTTTTCTTGTGAAGTGGACTACTTTCACCTTTTCAATAAAGGAAGCACCTTACAGCTACTCTGTGGCACATCTGAATTGCCAGCATCACTTCTCTGGCTCTATGGATCTATTTTAAGTAAAATGAGGGTGACTGGAACACAAGCACTGTGACACTGAGGCAGTCTATCTGATAATGAGATGGCTACCAAGTGACTAATGAGCAGTGAGTATTTTCATCAGGGACAAAGTGATGCTTCATGTCCCAGGCAGGTCAGAGCAGGACAGCAGAAGATTTCACCATGTTACTCAGAACAGCATTCAATTTAAGTTACTGCTTATTTCTGGAATTTTCTACTTCATATTCTCAGATCACAGTTGACTGCAGGAAACAGCAGATAAGCAGAGACTGCTGTAATAGTTTCCCATTTTATTCCTATATCATCAAGTGTTCTCTCTCTATGGAATTATTCTTATGAGAAATTATTCTGCTAATTTGCTTATCTTAAAAATCATTTTGACACAATGACCTCCATTATTCTGCTCCCCTTTACAGCTAAATCCCATGAAAGAGTTGTCAATATTTTTCTCTCCAGTTCCTCTCTGCCCATTGTCCGTTGAATCCACTCCAACATTGATTTTACTCCTATTACTCCATCAAATGTGTTCTTGCCAAGTCAGCAATGACCTCTGTACTGTTAAATCCAATACTCAATTAATAGCTACATTAAACCTGACCTGTAAGCAGTCAGGTTGTTCTCCCTACCACCTTAAGAATCTTTTTTTCCTTCATTTAGTTTCCTGGGATCACAAAATTATGATTTTTCTTGCTATGTCAGTGAGGCCAAACTTGCAGTGCTCCATATTAGGTATTTGGAACACTTACTCCCTATGCTTTCTTCACTTCGTTGTTGCTCCTATTCAGTTGCATGCCTTTAAATATCACCTATATGCTAATGATTGCCAAATATACATCTTTGGCCTAGACATCTCCTTTGAATTTCATTCAGTATTGTATATCTTTGTCTTCCTACTCAACATTTGGGATAGAATAGATATCTGAAAGCTCACATGTTTATTAAGTTACCTCAAAATCCACTTTATCAGTTATTTTTCTGATTTCAAGTGATGCCAGCTTCATCTCTTCAGTTAGTTCAGAAAACCTAAAATCATCTTCAAATCCTCTTTTTCCTACCATCTAAATCTACTCCAGCATCAAGTCATGTTTATTTTTACCAGTTTCTTACCACCTACATTGATCCTTCTTGGTACGAGTAACATAAACCTGCATTAAGAAAAGGCTTTTAATTTTGTTGATCCTAAATTTTCCTATGTACCATCTATTTCTACACAGCATAGGGAATGTTCTTTTTAAATCATAAGTTAGATTATGTTACTTTATTTGAACCTTCCAATATTTTTGCACTTCATTGAGGAAAAAAAGCTAAAATCCTCAAGTGGCATAAATGTCCTGTGTATCTTGACAATGATATCTCTTTGACTTCATCTACTAACCTCCACATTGCTTTCATTGGTTTGATAATATTGAAATGCACATTAGCATAGCTATTAATAGCTTCAATGATTTTCCTACTGTTTCTTAAGTCCACTGGGAACAGATCTTAGGACTGGCTGTTCATTATGTTTGGAAAGAATTTCTCCCATATCTTCATGACTCATTTCCATACTTTCCTCAGATATTTATCAGTGATCTGACCAAACCATTTAAATTTGCAACAACCTAACACAATGCAACACTTTTTGCTTATTAACTGAACATATATGCTTTAACATGTTTATTTTTAATGCCTTTTGAGTATCCCTCTTCTACCTGCAAACAAACATAAGATTCATGAGGATAGGAATGTTTGTTTACATATTCCCTGTTGTATTTGTGCCACATAGAGTGGTACAAAGTAGATGCTCAATAAATATTTATTTGACCAGTGAATAAATGAAAATATCTCAACTGCATGATCAATAATTAGAGAAAATTTATGCTTCAACTTTTTTCCAGATTAAATAAATGTTTTTGTTTAAATAGAGAGTGTTGTACAAATGACAGAATGATAGAGTTATTCCTCAATAACTCTTAATGTAATCCTCTAAAATAACATTGTTTTTCCATTAGTCCCAAAATATATCATGGATGTGGGTGATAAAGTGCAAAAGATTAAAATTAATTACATTATTCAAAGAGTTTTTCAAACACTCTTTACCTTTAAATGTTGAAAACAATATTTTTAATGAGATTACACAGAATAGGAAAGTTATTCTTCAGGAGAGATATATGTCCAGGAAGAATGACATTCCACACAAGGTCACAGTCACAAGTTCCAAGGGTTAAAATGGGAACATATCCTTTTGGGAACCACAATTCAACCCTACCAGTAATAATAAAATTATAAATTCTGTTCTCAAAATTATTTTATTTTTACCTTCTTCTTCTCCTCTTCTTTTTATGTATATGTCAAGACCAAACAGATCTTGTCATTATGATATTTCTTGCCTCCAAAATTACCTCAGGTGAGATAAATATCCTAAGCCATGTAGTTTTCTTGGGAAAAAAAGAGAAAGCTTTTAAGCCTTGAAGCAAAGATTTACATTTTTCAATGGTGTTAAAATGCACTTTAGTATTTGTAGTAATAGCTTCAATTATTTTCTTAAAGTCTTTAAAGATTTCTCAAAGCACAGAAAATGCAGTTAGGCTTAAGATGTACCTACATATATAAAAGAACCAGTTGCAAGCCTCAGTTTAGTCTGTGAAGATGAGCATTTGGCCCAAAACAGGTTGTGACAATGGATGTACTAAAGAAGATGAAAGAGTAGCCACGGAGCAGCACAGTTTTAATGAACTGACCCAGAATATCAAAAGATAATTAGAGTCATAATTAGAGAACAGTAATTCATGCCTGAAATTATATATGAATGCCCTGTAGTAAAATGCTGGAATTATTGGTAGAATTGATGCAATACTTCAAATGTAACCTAATGTTCACTGTTTTTTCTTGTGAGACAAGGACTTAAAAGCCTTACCTTTCCTCAAAGGCAGCATTGAGTGTGAGACGCCCTGTATAAGAGCACGTTTTTAGAGCAGAGTTTTATCTCCCACATAATAGCAACTAAGCTAACAAATTGTCCTCTTCCTTCCACTTTTAAATATGATACTTCCTGTTTATTTACCTACTTATTTTTTATTGTTTATGCTGTTACAGTTGTTTTCACTTTTTTCTCCCTTTCCCCACCTCCTCCCAGCCCCATCCTCTCCCTTAGCAATTTGAGTCCCCATATTGTCTGTGCCTAGGGGTTGTGCAAAACTGTCCTTTGGTTAATCCCCTTACCATCTTTCATCCCATTCCCCACCCCCAACTCCTTCATGGCAGCTGTCAGTCTGTTTAATACAACAAATCTTCTGTTACTATTTTGTTAGTTTATTCTGTTCATTGGATTCCACATGTAAGTGAGATCATGTGGTATTTTTCTTTCACTCACTGGCTTAATTCACTTAGCATAATTTTCTCCAGGTCTATCCATGCTGTTGTAAAATATAAGAGTTTCTTCTGTTTTACTGCTGCATAATATTCTTTTGTGTAAATATACCACAGGTTTTTTACCCACTCATCTACTGATGGGCATTTAGGCTGTTCCAAATCTTGGCTGTGGTAAATAGTATTGTTATGAACATAGGGGTGCGCATGTTTTTTTGTATTGGTGTTCTGGGATCCTTAGGGTATATTTCCAGAAGTGGAATTGCTGGGCCAAAAGGGAATTCCATTTTTAATTTTTAAGGATACTGCATATTGTTTTCCACAGTGGCTACACCAGATTGCATTCCCACCAACAATGCGCTAGGTTTCCCTTTTCTCAACATCCTCACCAACACTCGTTATTTGTTGATTTATTGATGGCAGCCATTCTGATAGGTGTAAGGTGATATCTCACTGAGGTTTTAACTTGCATTTCTCTGATGAATAGTTAAGAAGCTCCTATTTAGTTAAAAAAACCATCAGCAAGATGAAGAGGGAACCCACTGTATGGGAGAACATTTTTGCCAATGATACATCTGACAAGGGTTTAATCTCCAAAATATACAAAGAACTAATACAATTCAATGGCAGGAAGACAAACAACCCAAAAGACATGGTCAAAAGACCTCTCCAAAGAGGACGTGCATTCGGCCCGTAGGCATATTAGAAAATGCTCAACATTGCTAATTACAAAACTTTCTACTGCCGAATACCTTCAACATGCAATAAAACAGCATTAGCCCTGGCTGGTGTGGCTCACTGGACTGAGCACTGGCCTACGAAACAAAGTGTTGCCCATTTGATTCCCAGTCAGGGCACAGGCCTGGGTTGCAGGCCAGGTCCCCAGTAGGGGGCACATGAAAGGCAACCACACATTGCTATTTCTCTCCCTCCCTTTCTTTCTCTCTTTCTTTCAAAAAATCCTCAAAAAAACCAGTTTTAAAATTAGCTATAATTTAAAAATATTCATTTTTATAGGGTAAACTCATTTAGAAGATATCATAAATAGTATCATGAATTTGAGGAATCCTGGTTGTTCTACTGATATCCTTGAGACTAAAATAAAGTTTACTCTGATAACAAATCATTCCTAGGAACACAAAGAGGGGCCACAAAGAACAAGCAGGTAATATGGGACAGCAACATCTTCTCCCAGCAATTAATGGAGAGAGTCTCTTATTTTCATGTCTGCCATAAAAATATTGAAGACATAGACTTTGCTTTTAATTTGTCCTTTGCACTGAGGTAGGTTTTGGTTTCTTCTGACCTGTATCTACTCTGTAATCCAGTCTGCTAAATCCATGAGCCCTTTATTAAGCTAATATTTGCTGAATGCCTTCTGTGTGCCAGGAACATAGATAAGTAAATTGGATCACATATGATTTCACAGGAATTCTTCATCAACTTCATATAGCTACTGCTTATTGAACACTTCACCCTGTATTGCTGGATTTATGAAGATTAATGCATTTAGTACTCACAACTACCTGTGGATATGGATGTTAGCGTGACCCTAAATTTATCAGTGAGAAAAACAAGGCTTACGGAAGTTGAATAACATATCCAAGGTTACACAGTGAGAAAGAGCAGAGCTGGCTTTGAGCCCGGGCTGCCTGGCTCCCAAGGGGAGCCTCTCGGTGACTGTGCTGTAACATTCGACACATGGCTCACAGGGACTCCTCTGCCCTTTCCCCACCTTTACATTTACTCTGTGTAGTTGCCCCATAGAACTTTGCCCTTTTTCTTCTTGGTAAGCTGACGGTGATCATCCAACAATGAGCTTACCTCCTCGCAATAGTATTTTCTATATGTTTCAACTGTCCAGTTCCCTTTCTACTGCTTGAGAAAATCTTCATTGGTGAATAAAATAATCACTAACAGGACAGTTGGTTGAAATCTGCTTAGGGAGACAGGAAGAGGAAAGGAGGGAAGAATCGTATTTCAGTCAGAAGGGAACTAATTTGATAAGGGTGAAGAAATAGAATTCAAAGTTGAAGTAGGATCTATAAGGATACATAATTTGGGATTTCATTAATGCTGCTGATAACAATTTTAAAGTATTCCATTGGATCTTAAGCAAATTTACCTTATAAAGTGTGAAAGGGATGAAGTGGCTTTCATTTCTTTAAAATAATTGCATCATTGTGTTTCTACTAAAGGTATTCACAGGCTACCTCAGAGCGGCTGCAGAATTATAATATAACCAAGGAAGAGACGACATGTAAATTATCCATTTCAGGTATTGCTCGTGTAGAGCCCAAGTTCCCAAAGCAGTGCACTTGACAGGACACTGACACAGTCTCTGAAAGCAGAAATGAGGTACGTGTGCCTGGAGACCTCAGGTCTTCTCTGAACACCTCTGTGTGAGGCAGGGACCACGCTGATTGCTTCGATTGTGTAGATGCTTCTGCCAGGCTGAGAGATCAGGAAGAGGAAAGATTCTCCCCTTCATGTCTTAACAGAGCATGTTTTGATATACAATGAGAATAGCAGAAAAGGATGCTGTAAGTGTTAGAGTGTAAGGGCCATGAACTTTTTGAGGAGATCTAGCTGTTCTGAATTTAGATTTTAATAATGCAGTGCAAAGCCAGTTAAGGATACAACTTTAGAGACAGAAACCTGGATTTATAGCTAGTCTCCACTGCTTACTAGTTGAATGACCTCAAGTGCATTGTTTGACCTCCAAAACCCTCTTTCTACACCATTCATAAAATGAGCATAACAATATGCGCTCCAGGAATAAATTGAATAATGTATGCAAAACATTAAAAACAGTCCCTAACTCACAGCAGAAACTTAATCAATAACAGCTCTTTTTATTTTCTACTATAAAGCTAATGTAATCTTTTTAAAGCTCTAAATAAGGGAGAGAACAGAAAAATAAAAGACCTCAATTTATAATTCTAAATCTTCTTAGACTTTTTTTTTTTAACTGGAGACTAGGTTCATTTTCCTGGAAGTCTGGGTAGCCATGTGAGACCAGCAGTGAACTAGAACCTCGATACATTGTGTCAAGATGGGTTCAATACCGTGACACATGTCAGATCAGTGCTGGCTCCCTCAGGGAAGGCACCCACCACAGGGACATTCATGAGACTTCTGGAATTTCTGATATCTCCCAGCTGAGTTAGACAAAAACACAACACTCCAAGGTAAAAAAGTAAAAATTTGCTTTTTGAAAAGGGAAATGATGTTCAATCTTCTTTACTTTCACTTAAGACACGGCCTTTGCAGTCCTCAGTTCTCTAAGCTATAGAACCTTCAACCAGGAAAGCCAGGAAAGCTTACAAACTGTGATTCACCTTGCAGCACCCATTAACAATCCGCAGTGCTAAATTTGTGCTTTTGACGTGAAAAGTGACTTTCCAGCCTGCAAATGAGCACCTGCTTTCCCTTCCGCCTAGAAGTGAGCTGGAGGAATTGTTTTGTTGAATTTTGTTATGTTACCAGAGCTACTGGAGAACCCCCAGCAAAGACCCCCTGACAAAGGCTGCTTTGCAGGGCATGATAAAACTAAGTGTTAATATTTTAATCTTCATAGCCAAAGTCAATGCAAATAATTATTTCCATTGATATTTCAACTTCATCCAAACAATATAAAGGTTGGCAGACTTCAATTAATTATACACATTGCACCTGATGGATGATCATTTTCAAACTGAGATATGGGTTAATGGGGACTAATGATTTTTGACACTGATTCATGCCATAAAATAGTTTTGCTTTTTGGATGAGCATAGAAATTTTCTGTCATTACTTCCAGTATAATATCAGAACTCTTCCATGAATAAAATTACAGAATACTTTTGGTTATTTTTAAAATGATGCTATAGTATCAGTGAATATGCTTTTGATGATAATTTCCTGAAAATTTTTATAAGTAAGAATGAAATATAGTACAAGTACAGTGACAATGAAGATTTTAAGAGACAGTTTTTTTTATCATCAGTATTGAAATAAAAGACAGAGAAAATGATATGCAAGAGGCTTAGTAAACACAGATTCATGGGAAAGTCGTATGCTTTCAGGAATGTGGCCAATAGAGACAGAAATCATTTGTATGCCTAAGAGTGTCATAAAACCTGTGGAGGAAAGAACATTTTGTTTATAAAAACAAAAATAGAAAAGTAATTTCTGAGAGAAAATATAAATAGGTAGCAAATACATTTCATAAACAAAATTGGCAAAGAAAAGTGGTGGTCTGGTACAACGAGTTTTAACCAGTGTTCTGCAAAAATGTTTAAAACATGAAATACCTGACTCTTGTCAGAATGCTGACCAGTTTTCTCTTAGACTGTCAAATAAAAATTTAAAAAATGACAATAGCCAACACAACAATAGTCATCCACTGTGAATGAATCAAAATTATACCTATATTTTTGTCAGATTGGCAAAAATATGTATTTTTTTGTGTCACAGAATTTTAGTAATTAGTTTATGTGTGCCATGAGATTAAAAAAAAGGATGAAAATTACTGGTCTAGAGTATATACAGTCATAATAAATAAAAGAGAAATGAATGACAGTAAAAGTGAGACATTAAAAATGGGATGAAGAAAATTAATGACAAAAAATAATCCATCAATGAGGAATTAAAACACTGTTGAAAATTTAAAAAGCCATAAATACATGTATTGACATTATTTTCAGAACATTTTTTAGTTTTAACATCAGGCAACAAACACAGTTTTTAAAAAAGAGAGTAATCTAAAGGAATTGAATTGTTCTAGGTGCAAAATTAAACTTTAGTTCTATTTCAAATAGAGAGACAGAAAAAAAGACAACTTAAAATCCCACAATGAGAAAGCAATTTGACATTACTTTTTGAATATACTATTAGAATCAGATACCATAGATTGTTCTCAATAACATTTGACTGCTCAGTGACATACCTTTCTTTAGCACTCATCATTTAAGACTAATAAACATAGAGAAATTTTCCATGCCGAAATTCCTATATAAACATTAGTAATCGTGTATTGACTGCACATTACTTATTTTAGCATTTTTGTCCATTTAGTCTGTTCCTTAAAACAACTCACATTTAGCTTCATCTATACGTAGGATAGACTGAAACAAAAAGGTTGAGAAAACTGCTAAAAGTCCACAGTTTACCAGGGTTGGAAATTAAATCTACATCTGCGTGACTTCAGATCACTCAGTTGCTCAACATGACTGGCTGGAGGGAGTTTGTATGTGTATTGGGAGAGTTATTTACATGAAAAATGCCACATTATTACTTTCTTATCTTTCTATTTATTAGCTAATTAATTCATATAGTAATTACTTTAGCTCCATTTTGAAGGAAGACGTAGTAAAAACAAAGTTTATACTAGGCAATAGCAAGATAACTGATAACCCAAATGCATTTAAAAAAATCTCTCTAGATAAGCTTCAAGTTTCTTAAAGACATGTTCTACTACTTTGTGTATTTCTTTCCTATAATAGAAAGATTAGTATGAGTACTCATTTCATAAATCATTCTGGTCATTCTTGTTAAATTTGCAAAGCCTGCCATAGGAAAAAAATAATATAATTTATCTACAGAATTACAAAAATAAATAATAAGACTCAGGGAGAGATGAGAATTGAAGAATAGTGAAACCTTGATAAAATAAGCATACATGATGCTTTCATTTATATTCTATATGGACTCAGTATATTTATTTTATTCTCTGTTTTGTAATACAATACTGCTTTATTTTGTTGCTAAAATTTTTCCAGCTCTAGTGGTTTGAAGCTCTTAAAGTTGGCTTCTTTGTTCTTTACTTGGGAGCAAGGCACATAAAAAAATGGGTTCCCCCCTATGATCACCCAGGTGTTTCTCCTTACACTGGTCCACACTCAGCTTCTCACAATTTATCCGAAGTACTGTTTAAATACTCCCAGCAATTTATTGCCTAAGTTACTTCTGGTCCAGGTGAACAGCTCTAGTTTCTAACTCTGGATGGGGCTGTCTCTCCACATTTTACAATAGCAGTTTTGTCCAACAACTTCAGTTCTCCAATGGGTCTGGGAAAATAATCAATTTTCCATTTGTTTAACTTTTTCTTGTTGTGAGGATAGGAATGTAGCCTTTGAGCTGTTTACACGTCAAAGCTGAAATAGGAAATATTTAGGCCCCTTTGACCTACAATTATTACCCCCTATTTGACAGAGGGTGAAATTAAAGGCCAGAGAGGTTGCATAAATTGCCCAAGGTTATGCTCTGGGAATTGCTGAGTCATGGACTGAACTTACACTGATGCTGGTAGTCACTCTCTTAACCTCTGCGGTGTACTCTCTCAATACTGTCTAACCTAACACAATTAAATATATGTATAAAATTATTATGAATTAACAAAAGGGAGTGGTTAACCTCAGGAGCTGACTCTATAAGGGAAAAAGCCTCATGAAAAGGGTCAAAGGGGAACTGGTGCAGAGCATGAGGGCTTTACCAGGCAAAGGAGGGTGAGGACCTCCAGGCAAAGAAACAATAGGTGTAAAGGCACAGAGGCGTTGAAAGGAATGTCATCTGTTCAAATTTAGTCGTTGAAATAGAACATATATGTTCAGGACATAGATAAGTCTGAAGATAGGCCCTGTGCCTTGTGAGGGCTGTCTTAAAGACTATGCATGGAATTTACAACTGACAAAGAATGAATAGAGCCTTTTAAAGTGAGGATGGATATCTTAGAAAGATGGTCCATACTGGGTGAGAAATTGGTAGCAAGAACTTTTTAAGAGACTGTAAGGCAACAATAAAATACGAGGAATATGAGTTTGTTTATCTACCAGACAGTTTTTATGTAATACTTGATTCCCTGTGGACAAAATGAAAATAGCAAAACACCATCTCTCAAGAGGCTGATTCAAATATCTCTAAACTCTCTCTGTTGTTTAAGGTTTTATGAGCACACTGCTGCTAGGATAGATGGCCTTCAGGAGAAGTTTTCTCTATGTTTTGACTACTGACTTCACGGAGATTTAAGCTCATAATAAAACTATGGTTTATTACTTATATAATCATTATTATTATTATTTATATGAAAACAAGTCCTGTTACCAAAACTACAATTGTAATTAAAAAAACAGGTAGCATAACCTCAAAATATATCTACGAAAAATTATTAAACGTAGTCATAATTTTAAGAAAAGCAATTTAAATAAACAATAGGTAATGCATGTATAATGAAATTTCACCCAGCACAATTGTTTTCAATGTGACTTAGGACAATCACCGTGGTGATGTATGTAAGGTGAAATCTATTCTTACCTTTTTCTTTCAATTCTATAAGTTTTGGCACTGTTTGTGCACACCTCAGCAATGTTCCTCCAGACTACATTTCTACAGAACAATTTATGGCAAATGAAATTTTGTGTTCAATTCTTTATCAGCTGACTTCTATACTGACACTCATTTTTTCTTATGATTTTCACACTTTCAATGCTGCTAGCATTATAGAGTTTATCTACATGTCCACGTTGACCTCAACTTAAAAGTGAAACTCAAAGGGAAGACAATGACAATTGCTTGCCATTTCTGGGTCTTATATCTTTTTTTCTTCCACGTTTTTACAGGAAGCCCAAAATGTAAAAATATAGTCAAACATTGCTTAAGGATGGGCTACTACATTCTGAGAAACATGTTGTTAGGTGAGTTCATCATTGTGCAAACATCATGGAATTCAATCAGACAAACCTAGACAGTATAGTCTATGAGAACTGAGGTTATATTATATAATCTATTGCTCCTAGGCTATAAACATGTACAGCATATTACTGAGCTGAATATTAGAGGCAATTGTGACATAATAGTAAGTATTTGTGTATCTAAATATAGAAAAGCTACAGTAAAATACAATATAAAGATAAAAAATTGTACACCTGTATAGGGCACTTACCTTAAATGGAGCTTGCAGAACTGGAAGTTGCTCCGGTTGGGACGGTGAGCGGTGAGTGAATGTGAGAGCCTAGGTCATCACTGTACACTGCTGTAGACTTTATAAATACTGTCGCACAAGCCCTCCCCAATCTCCTTCAGAAAGGGTCAAAAATAGAACACTGATGCTGTAAATGCTGCTCCATGAACAGGAATATGGCCTGGATTGACTGGGAATATGGGGGAAGCCGGCTGGATAAGGTACAGGTCACCATAATAGTGACTGTCAGGAGGGAATGAAAGGTGGCCTAAAGATCAGTAGGACTAAGAAATCAAGACGTAGAGATAAAGGAACATAGGGGGTTATCATGACAATGTGGTTTTCACTGTTTTTTTACTATTAACTGTTGGAGTAGTGGTCATCAGTGGAATTTTATGTTAATCATTACAAAAAGAGCATTTAGCATGAAGAGAGTGTAAGACTAAGAACTCAATATTCAGACTTTGAAAATTTATTTTTGCTTCTATTGACCCACTCTGGCGCAAAGGGTACTCTCAGGCATTAAACTGATGGAAGAAATAAAAGTTATCTACATTGCTTTACATTATGACCTGAAAATAGTTCCACAGTGCATGGACAGGCTGGCTCCACACTACCACAGAAAGTGTTTACTCAAGTGGTGGTGTCACTCAACTTTTGTTAAGGCAGCTCTTGTGGACCTGTGTCCTTGCACAGGATTTTAGTTCCTCAACAAAGAATGTACTAGATCATCAAGCTAGATCTGGGAGGGCTTTAGTGCCCTCTGAATGTACAGTGCTGGAGGGACAGGCTCCTTAGTGCTGAAATAAATCAGTGGCTGACTGTGATAAAATATGTACACTCACATATTCTTCCTGCACCACATATTGTTACATTTCTTACAGGAAATACAATTTTATGAGACCACCATCATATATGCAGTCTATCACTGATCAAAATATTGTTATGTAACACATGATTGTACTAAAAGGAAGTAACACCTGGATAGTTAAATAGTAAACATTGGCGCTCCTACTTTCTGGTGTTCAAAATTTCCATTAGAGTAACGGAAGCTGGCTAATTCATTTACTCTCAGTAGTCACTAATGTAAATTGGGGAGCAATTCCATACAATAATTTCAAGTAGGTATAATTACATGTTTCTCTAAAATTGCAACAGGTAGAGCTGAGAGCTGAAAGTAGACTGCTCAATATTCTGCAGGATTAAAACTGAGTAAAGAACTCTGATGCCAAGTGTTCAGAAACAATGAAACTAAGGACGGGTGAGTAGCCAAAACTAAATAAGAAGACAAAAATCACTAATTCACAAGATGAAGCCAACATGAATTATCAAACCAAAATAGGGTAAAGAGGGTGGGAAAAATAGATATAAAAAAGGGAGCACAGGAATGATAAGGCTGGGGTGTATAAAATAAGACAAAGATGTTATCTAGTAAGTGATTACCTTAAAAATCTAAATAAAAATAGAAAAAGTTAAGAAAAATTGCTCCATTCTGTGTCTGTCTTTGTCTCTGTCTCTGTGCTGCTATATGAAGAAAAATGCTCATTTTCAGAAGAGGGAAGGCTTACTGACCCACCCAAAACTCATAGAAAGCAAGATTTCAGGCTCCATGGGGCTGGCAAAAGTAGATACACAATCACCATTAAACAAATAATGATAATAGTTCTACTAGCAATCTAAAATTTAATTGCATTAAAGTATTGTAAGTTTAGTGAAACAACCACCTAAACAAGCAAATCAACAAAAGATATCATGAAGGAGATAAATCTCAAATGACCACAGAAATGTTAGTGATGGTAATGTATGCATAGTTGAAGAAATGAAAACCCTGAAAGTATTATTATATTATCCAGTCTGAAATAACTTGCTTGGCTATTGAGTGGTAAATTTGCCTCAATGACTACTATGCAACACCTACAATAGATTACATAACATATTTATTGCATAAATAAATATTTAGTATGTCAAATATTAAAATAGATTGCTAAGGTTGATTATAGGCAATTCAATGACTTAAGGAAAGCATCTAAATTAAAAACAAACAAACAAACAAACAAAAAAACACCGTTGGTTGGAATGCAGACTGGTGCAGCCACTGTGGAAGAAAAAACAGTATGGAATTTCTTCAGAAAACTAAAAATGGAACTACTTTTTGACCAGGCAATTCCACTGCTGGGACTATACCCTAAGAACCTGAAACACCAATCCAAAAGAAGCTATGCACCCCAATGTTCATAGTAGCACAATTTACAATAGCCAAGGGCTGGAAGCAACCTAAGTGCCCCTCAGTAAATGTCTGGATCAAAAAACTATGGTACATTTACAGGATGGAATGCTACACAGCAGAAAGAAATAAGGAGCTCCTACCCTTTGTGGAACCAGGGATGGAACTGGAGAGCATTATGCTAAGTGAAATAAGCCAGGTGGTGAATGACAAATACCATATAATCTCACCTATAAGTGGAACCTAATCAACAAAACAAACAAGCAGGCAAAATATAACCAGAGACACTGAAATTAAGAACAAATGGACAGTAACCAGAGGGGAGGTGGGAAGGGTTAATGAGGGGGAAAAAAGGAAGGGTTTTCAGGAACATGTATAAAGGACACATGGACAAAACCAAAGTGGGGTAGCATCAAGGGTGGGAAGTGGGGGTGGCTGGGATGGGGGGAGTGGTGGGAAGAAAATGGAGACAACTGTACTTGAATGACAATAAAAAAGTTAAAAAACAATAAAGTAGAAAAGGAAATGGTGAGGGAAAAAAGTAAAAAATTTAAAGAGGTGTGAACATAATGGATCAAGCAGCCTTTATCTGCTCAGAGGATTTTGCAAGAATAAACCAATGAAAAGAAAAAATTCTCTGCAAATATTGCCCAATAGCTTCTGTACTTAAAATAAAACTCATTTAAATGAATATTTGATAGATGCATAAATGAATAAAAATGAAATGAATGGATGAGTGGAAAGGGAGCATAAATACTAAATGGTGGAAATTAAATGAATAATTCTCTTGAAATCAGCTTCACTCAAGTTTGCCAGCATTCTATACAGAGTAGCGCCATCTAAAATGGTAACTTTGAAAGACTCATAGTAATATATTTACCTACATAAAAATATATAAATTTATGGCTGTAATCAATATATTCTAAATACATTTTATTAAATACCCTGTCCTTTAAGTGCCTTAACACATTATAGTTAAGTAATAATTTTTCACTGAGTTAGATTATCCCACATTTCTACCAGTAATTCTTTAACTTGAGACTACTTATGTTCCTGGAAAAAATTCCAGGAGAGGAGGAGAAAAATTCTCCTCTTCATGTTTTCTTTTCAAAACTTAAAAATTAAAAAAATATATTTTATTTATTTATTCTTAGAGAGAGGGATACAGAGAACATCAATGTATGGTTGCCTCTCACATGCCCCTAAGTGGGAACCTGACCCAAAACCCAAGCATGTTCTCTGCCTGGGAATTGAACCAGGGACCTTTCCGTTGGCAGGCTGGCACTCAATCCACTGAGCCACACCATCCAGAGCTTCTTCTCAGAACATTAAGCATATTAGCCCAATTACTCTCTTTACTGTCACTCTTATTCTTCTGGAACATTTCCAATGTCCTTTATATGGCTATTTTTGGACTCGGTCAGTAAAAACCATACTGAAATCCAGTCATGCAGGTTTGTAGAGTTTAAGATAATGCTTTTTTTAATTCTAAATTAATCTTTCAAAAGAGAAATTTTACATAAAAGCACCCATTTTCTGACTATGAGAAAAGGTTACTAGAACTATTAGAGAATAAGGCTTGTGATTATTTTATAACAATTAGGGTTTCATACATTTCAGTTTATGGAGAAAAGAAAACATCTCTTAATGAACAAGTTCTCGGGTATAACTCAGAAGAATAGATACAGCTCATATGTGATTAGAAGAGTGATTATTTAGCTAAGTCAGTATTTTTTTTTCCATGAAAAACTTAAAAAACTAAAAATGTAGTCTTTTTTTAAAACTTTCAGTCTTAACACAATTAATTTGCTTAAAGTACCAATTCATTTTAACCAGTGCAAAAGCAAATGTTAGCTTAATTCACTCTGAATTATTGCCAAGACTAAATCAGTAAGCTCTACATTTTTAAAGTACTTAATTCTAGTTTTAAAAATAATAATCTACAAAGTTCTAAATATTAATCCAGCAAATTGGAAGGTATATACTTTTTGAAAATGTATCAAATTAGCTAGTGGGAAACTTTGCCATGGTGGCTAATTCTGTATTTTGATCACAATACAAATGTTCTATCTAAAGTTTCCATGTGCAGAATTAATCTATAATTTTAAGTGTTCTCTTAATTTGCTTTTTAAAATTATATTGATGGTTCTAATGTTATAATTACTACATACAGAGGAATATATAGCGTGTAGAAATTTCAATGCATAATAATAATTCTCTTGAACACTCCCAGCTTAAGAATTACACCACTGCCAGAGCTTGTACGTTTGCACACGTGTTCCTCTTCATCCCTTTGCCCTGCCTCCTCCATGTTTAGCACTCCGTCAAGGTTTTAAAATAGTTTTATTATATATGTTTGTTTCCCTAAAAGATATTTCTTTTTGCTTTTCTGTCCCCCAAAAGTAACATACTATTTGTGATTTTCTGGGACCTGTTTTCACTCAAAAATTTTTTTTGAACATAACACTATTTAGCTATAATTTACTAATTTTTATTTTGATAATTATTCCAATTTTGAACACGTGATACTTTCTTTTGAGAAATGATACTTTAGTATTATTTTACTCTTTCATTTCCAGATACCTATTGTTATATGTTGTATATATCGTTATATAATTTAATATTATAATATTAAACACCTACTAGCTGTGGAACACTGTTTTAATAGGAAAAAACACACAAAATTTTCCAGTCTTTATGGAGCTTATGTTCTAGTGATGGTGAGCATTCTTATGTTTATACACATGGAACCAATTTCATACAGTATCCAGATATGCTAATTTATAACATAATATAAAATGTTAGTATTTTATTAATTTTAAATAGCTTCTACATTGGTTGAACCAGTTTTCACTCTAATTACTAGTAAGTGTCAGTCAACATCCTGTTTTCATGTTTGGTATTGCCAGTCTGTAAACATCTGTCAGTCTAGTGGATGAAAAACAATATCTTATTTCATTTCAATTTTTATATCATGAGGTGGAACATTATTTTTATGCTTACTTGCCATTTATGTTTTCTTCTAGGCAAAAATTTGTTTATGTCTAATTCTGCTTTTCCTATTGTCTTCTACATGTTAATTTGTAAGAATTCTTTACCCATTCCAGGTAATAATATTTTATCAAAAATAGATTCTTATTTTTTTATGTTGTCTCTAAGTAGTAAACAGAGGTTCTTAAATTTCAGGCCTACCAAAAAAACCATAGAACAAAAGCAAAAAAAAAAAAAAAAATCTGAGAGTAAGGGTAAATTTTGCTTCTCCTATAGTAGTAAGAGTTATTAGGAGAAATAAGAAATAAATGGCCCTGAGAGCCTTAAGAAGGCCAACGAACTAGTCTGAGTACTCTGTCTGTCCTGGCTGTGCCTGCGTGTGTCACTGCGGCTGTGATCATGGCTCGCTGCCTCTGTTCACCCAGGAATAGTCAATGTATGTTCAACATTCTCACTGACAATTCTTCATCTGCACTATTTCCAGTTTCCTAATATGAATTTTTTTTTAAATAAAATGTAATTTTCTTTGAGAACCATGTTCTTCACTGAAGACGGTATACTGGCCTGACTCTCGTCTCCAGGAGCGGCTCCAATGCAACTCAAGGAGAGCTTTCCTGAAGTTTCTAGAAAAGATTTTTCTGCTCTGGAAGGACCTTGGGTGGGTTGGTAAAGAACTTTGTTTTCCTTCTGGATACTATTTTAACCAGATGTAAGATCTAGAGCTACTATAAGTATCGTAACTGCCTCAGGAAAGGTCCTGAAGAGGAGCAGAGAGAAAAGAATCAGAGAGAATGAAAGAGGATTCAACTCAGCTCTACCCCTGGACTTTCACTCACTGGTCCTTAGGAATATACAATTTTTAAAGGTCAGTTGGAGTACTGTTTTCTGTAGAATGACTATTCATCACAATTTGTCTAAAATCAGGATGATCAATGCCTCTTGTCTCAGTGAGATTACAACTGTGTTCCTTCATTATCAAAATTGTGCTGGTTTGGATGATAAATTTTGTAGTCACTTGGGCCTGGTTCATGGGTGTTCAACCAGTGTGATGGTGTAGACCTTACACTCAGAAGGGTTCTCCTCTTGAGGTTTAATGTTTGGAGTTTGCATCTTATTCTTTATAATTTTATTTTTGAATTTGTGATTTTCAAGGGAAGCCTAGTGATACAATGGAGTATGACACAGGGACTCGGAGTTCACTCACAGTTGTACCTGTCACCACTCTCCAGGGTGGGTTCTCGGGCACCTCTCCCTGCTTGCACCCAGCAGCTACTGCTATCTTCTACTCTCAGCAGGGGACTGGGTTACAGAGACAAGGTGAGTTCAAGGCTGGTGAAACAGGTTCCAAGGCTGGGCCCTAAGCACCTGTGTGAGTCTGCACTCCTGTGGGTTTCTCTGTGCCTGGGGTAAGGGGAGAATGGCATTAAATATAACATTAAAAAAATAACACTATGACAGGTCAATAGAGAAACCATGAAACCAAGGAAAAACTTTTCTCTTGTTCTTCAAAAAATGAGCACTGCATTTTCCTTTTGCAGTGGGCTGTAGAAATTATGTAGCTAGCCCTGGCAGTCATTCTAATAAACACCAAAAGTCATCCTATGTGACACAGCAGATTCGTGTCCATCAATCTCACAATAACCAGACGAGGACCAAGCATAGATAGCAGGGCCTTCATGATGTTCAACCATGAGATTAGAATTCACTTAATACTTTATATGGATGGCACTTGAATAGCACACCCTGGAGTCATATAATGCACAGTACTAAGATCCATTTACAGAAGACTATCCTTAACAAGAAAAACAATTTAGAAATGATAATTCTACATCTGAAAAGATTTATTTCTTACTCTCATGTATGTTCTTTTCAAGATTCTTCTAATGAGTGAATGAAGCATTTGTTTTTATTTAATTAACACATTTCTCCTGGGCAATTAAGTTGTAAATAGAATTTATCTTGGATTTTTTACAACTTGAAATAATTATGATGTACTAAAACATATATTACTAATACAGTGTGTTTATTTTACTGCACATTGCTTTACTGCACCTCATAGATATTGCATTTTTTATAAATTGAAGGCTTGTGGCATCTATGTGTTGAGCAATCTGTTGGTGCCATTTTCCAGCGACATGTGATTACTTCCCACATCTGCCTCATATTATAGTAATTCTTGAAGCATATCAAACTTTTTTATTAGTCTTATATTTGTTTTGGTGATCTGTAATTATTGATCTTTGATGCTACTATTGTAATTGTTTGGGTCACTACAAACCATGACCATATGAGACAGCAAACTTAATCCACAAATGCTGTGTGTGTTCTAATTGTTTCATTCACCAGTGGTTCCCCCATCTCCCTCCCTCACTGTGTGCCTTCCTACTCCTTGAAACAAAACAATACCAAAATTACACCAATTAATAACCCACGATGACCTGACCTCTAAGTGCTCAAATAAAAGCAAGAGTCTCATGTCTCTCACTTTAAATGAAAAGTTAAGAATGATTACACTTATTTAAAAAGAAAAGATCAGCCTTGTGTCAAACGGTTTACTTAGCTGTGAAAGTAAAGGAAAAGTTCTTTAGAGAAATTAAACGTGCTACTCCAGTACATACAAAAATGATAAGAAAGCTAAATGACCTTATTATTGATATGGAGAAAGTCTTTGTAGTCTAGATAGAAAATCAAATCAGCCACATTTTCTTAAGCCAAGGCCTAATACAGAGCAAGGCCCTAGCTCTTTTCAATTCTATGAGGGCTGAGAGAGGTGAGAAAGCTGAAGTAACTTTTCAAGCTGGCAAAGTTTGGTTTGAGTTTTAAGGAAAGAAGCTGTCCCCATAACATAAGAGCACAAGGTAAAGCAGCAGCAAGTGCTGATGTTATGTAAAAGCTATAGCAAACTATCCAAAGTTCTAAGCGAGATACTTGATGAAGGTAGCTACACTGAACAACAGATTTTTCAATGCAGATGAAAGAGCCTTCTATTGTAAGATGCCATTTATGACTTCCATAGCTAAGAAGGAAAAGTCAATGTCTGGCTTCAAAATTCCAAATGACAGGCTGACTCTCTTATGAGAGGCTAATGCAGCTGGTGACTTCAAGATAGAGTCAATGCTCATTTGCCATACCAAAAATCTCAGGGCTGTTAAGCATTATGTTAAATCTACCCTGCCAGTCCTGTGTAAGTGAAACAGCAAAGCCTGAATGATGGCACATCTGTTAACAACATGATTTACTAAATATTTTAAGCCCATTATTGAGACCTACTGTACAGAAAAGAAAATACACTTTCAAAATACTGCTGATCATTGAAAATGCACTTGGCCATCCAAGAGTACTGATAAATATTTACAAGAAGATTAATGTTATTTTTTGCCTGCTATTACAACATCCATTCTGTAGCCCATGGGTCAAACAGTAATTTCAAATTCAAAGTTTTATTATTTGGTAAGTATATTTCAGAAGACTATAGGTGCTATAGATATTGATTCCTCTGGTGGATCTGGGCCAAGTATATTAAAAAGCTTCTGAAAAGGATTGACTATTCTATGTCACTAAGAATATTCTTGATTCATGGGATGAGGTCAAACTATTGACATTAACAGGATTTTGGAAGAAATTGATTCAACCTACATTGATGACTTCGAGGGGTTCAATACTTCATTGGAGGAAGTAAGTGCAGATGTGGTCAAAATGGCAACTAGAATTAAAAGTGAATAATGAAGATGTGATTAAGATGCTGCAATAACATGAAAAACTTTTATGGATGAAGAGTTGCTTCTTATGGATAAAAGAAAAAAAAAACAACAACTGGAGTCTTGAAATGGAATTTACTCCTGGTAAAGATACTGTAAAGACTGTTGAAATGCCAACAAAGCATTTAGAATATTACATAAAGCTATGTGGTAAAGCCACAGCAGTGTTTTTAAAGGAGTTCTACTGTGGATAAAATGATATTAAATAGTATCACATGCTACAGAAAAATCATTTGTGTGAGGAAGAGTCTAGAGGCATCAAACTTCACTGTTGTCTTTTTTGGAAAGTTTCCCATGGCTACCCCAATCTGCAGCACCCACCGCCCTGACTAGTCAGCAGTCATCACATCAAGGCAAGACTCTGCATCAACAAAAAGATTATAACGTGCCGAAGACTTAGATGATGGTTAGCGTCTTTAACAATAAAGTATAATTTAATTATGGCATTTGCACTTTTTAGATATAATGTTATTGCACACGTAATAGACTACAGTGTAGTATAAACATGACTTTTATAGGCACAGGGAATCCCCAGAAATGGTATGACTTGCATTGTGATATTCCCTTTATTGTGGTGGTCTGGAATTGAACTGAGATATCTCTGAGGTGTGACTATACTGTAGTACATTTAATTTGTGTGTATGTGTGTGACCATATACACTCTTTAGCAAGGCTGACTTTCCATCATGATTATTTAACAACTGAGAAATCCAATGCTACTAGTATTACCACAGGCAGTTTACTAGTTGTTAATAAGAAAAAGAACAAAGGGAACTATAATTTGAGATGAATAAATTGGGGAGCATAAGCCTGCTTGCTTAGTCAGGAAGCTGCAGCATTTACGTACACCAAGGGACTGCCACTGAGGAGACTTAATCAAAGGAACACAGGAAATTTCCTCAGGAGCACTGCTCACTCTCCATTGCCAGATTGCTGGGGGAAGCAGGGAGTCAGGCACATGCACAGTAAAGTTAAAAGGTGCAGGGGGTGGTGCCTGACCACAGAAGCTTGTCAGTCTGAAAGTCTAGCTAGGGGGTGGACCCATCAAAGTTTGGGAAGTTGATTGGTTATTTTCAATAAACTGCTGGTTATAACCCTAGGGGAACAAAAAATGTTTTTTCTGTCTCTCCTTCTCTCTCGCTGATCCTCACTCACCCTGTTTGTGCATTTTCTCTCTTATTTGGTATCACACTCAACCGTGTGGGCCTAGTAACTGTGTGGACTCACAGCAGACTGCATGAGCTCCAAAGGACTAAGCTTTAATATGAAACAGAAATTCTGGACATTGCCCCCCCTTTTTTTGGCTTTGTTGTGGACACAGTTGGACTTTTTCCATAGCAGGACAGAGGGGGATGAAAAATTTGAAATCCATGGGTAGCGTTCTACCCAAATAAATCATCTCGCCAGACCATGGTCTCCCATGTGTGGGTCCATGAAATGCTTTTCTCGAGATCCCATGGGAGAGCCTGACTTGAGCCAACAACACTAAAATGGGCTTTACGCCTCTACATTTTTGTGTTTTATTAAGTGTATGCTTAGTATTTGTTTTATCTTCACTGTATCACTTACTTGATAATATTTAAAGTTTGACATTTGACTTATATAGGAAGTACATTTACTCATTCTAGTAATTAAAAATAAATGACATAACCAGGTTAAGGAGAATATGTTATTATTTTCTTCAAAAATTTACACATCATACTAAAATTTAAAAAGACTAAATAATAACCAATAAACCTTTATTTCTTTGTAGAAGAAAAGTCTTTGGAAATAAATATACTACAGCTTCACAGTTTTGAGTAGGTGAGTAAAAAAATTGTAGCATCTTGACAGAAAAAAAAAGATCTCAGGAGAATAGTTTTTAAGACTGGCTGACAGCTCTGCTGTGAATCAACTTGAAGCGGGGGAGTGTTAGAAGTGTTTGAAACACATAGAATGCTCTCCACATGATATATGTTAATTGAGATAGAGTCTCATCTCACACAGCTTGACTGGAGAATAATAAGGGTCATTAAGTTTCAGGATGGGTACATGGATAACAAAATGATAGTAAGACAGAGCAAGAAGAAAATGTGACTAATACTTTGCTTGGGACAAGAAAAGTAGGATGAATCCTGTTTGATGGTCTTGCCGATACTGTGTAAGTAATCAAGGGGAGGCCCAAGGCAAATATTTTTCATTCCCCTTCTTGAGGCGTCCTTTGTGTGTATGAGCACATGTGCCCGGATAAGCATCAACTATCTCCTCTTATCCTGCAGAAAAACAAATCAATAAGCTTTTTCCATGAATAAAGTAAATCCTCTTAAACAGTATCTGGAAGAAAAAGTAGAATATTTTTTAATATCCAACATCTGGATTAAATTTAAATTTAAAAATGGTTATTTTAAAGAAAGGTAAATACAGTTCAAGATAGAATAGCCTAGAATTATTGAAATTTACTCTCAGCTAAAGTTTAGTTTCTCTACGTTTTTCCATTATTTGGAATAATGTGAATAGAAACATAGCTATAAGCAGTAAAGCACATGATAGACATCTTTTGTAAGTGCTAAAGATTTTTTGAGCTCTTACTCTTAGTGACAAGAATTTGGCATTTACATGTACATTTCATAAATCTCAGTAACACTAAATGATTCTGGACTAAACTCAAATACAGCCTTTTCTAAACAGGTCTCTTTTCTTAGGCACCTTTGTATTCAGGAATTTTACATAAAAAGAAATCACAGTAGAATATTAAAAACTCTAATTCTCTGATCCAAAAATTAAAAAAATAAATATAAAGAAATAGAAATTAATTACAGTTCCCTGTTAAATCCTTAAACATATAGATATACAACTAACTTAGGAAACTTCCTATTAAGGTCTTTTAAAATATTCCATTATGGCACATTTAGTTTTTCAATTAGTGATTTTTAAATTGCTATCGTCAAAAGAACCTTTCACAATGGATTGGAAGCTTCCTTTTGTGAAGGCAGGATCATAGCTGTCTTGTTCAATTCTGTGGCCCAGAGACTACTCAGTTCCTGAATGAACATATTCATTTCTATTGAAAATATTGGTGTATTTGTAGATAACAAAATAACACTGATAAGAGTTGCACAATTTTGCACAATGACTTAAATGCAATATCAAGAGTACAGATAAACTAGAGATATTTCATTCATTTAAATTATGAAAAACTGATGAATATTGGTATCTGAGTTTGAGAGTTATGAAAAGTAATTCATCAAGAATATGGACATTGTTAGTTTTGACATCCTTGGTATTTTGTTATTTTAACAGAGGTTTGCTAATATATAATAAATTCTTCTTTGAAAGTATGATTGAGTAATATGACTTGCATTTCTAAAACAAAGGAAGATTTTTATCATACAATATAACCAAAGTGACTTCTCAAATAACTATATTTTTAGTTACTAAACACCTATTTACATTTTTTCCACTAAAGAGACCTTTTGAGAAAACTTTTAAACAAGATATAATTTCAAATTATTGATGTAGCATATAAAGAACACAAAGAGACATTTGGGGTATTTCTTATAGGGAAAGTCAGCAGTATTGCCACAGCTCAACTGTCATTTGGTCAGCTTTTTTAAGAGCAGTGTTGATGTTTAAAAGTTTTATGGGTGCCAAGAATTACTCTTTAAATATTCAGCTGTAAAACTGTTGCCAAAAAATGATATGGTTGCTATTTCCCTTCTCTTGAGAATGTGTTTGATTTATAAAATTAACTTGAGTTAAAAGTAAGGCATTTTTTTGGCCAGATTTCATTATATAAGCAGATTCTTCACATCAAATTTGTGCAATACTTTTTGTGCTTATCAATTCTTCAATAAAATTCTTTCATTATCCAGTTTATGATATTCATGTAGAAAACTTTTTAAAAATGAACTGAAAAGAGGGAAACATTTTAATTTAATGTTATTTGTATTAAAGTGTAGAAAGTTCCCTTATCAGTTTTCTGGCCCAATTTTTACTAATTCAGAAAGTTTCAGAATTCTAAAGTGAGTACTACATTTTCCTAACATTGGGTCTGCCAAAGATTAGACTTAGTTAATACAATTACATAAACTCATGAATAACACTGGTTTGATTACAATAAAAATTTAAGACTGCTATAAATTACATTTCTTTATATTCAAATACCATTTTCTGTTTTTAAGTTTGTAAGATTTAATAAGTGGATATCTCTAACTATTTCAACCACTACTTCAATGAAATGTTTTCACTCTGATTCAGACCTAAGTCATACTCAAACTCTTCTCTCTTGATTTTCTTTATTTTTTTCCTACTTGAAGTGACATGGCACTTTCATTCATTAATGTGTCTTTTATAATAACTCGGTGTCGCTTGGCACTTTGGTGATCCAGCCTCAGTTTCAGCTCACCCGTTACAACATAGCTTTGATCATGTACCACCTATAACTCTGGGCAAGTTACATGAATTCTCTATCTCTCAATTTATTTATCTATAAAATAGAGATAATAAAAGTATGTATTCTTAAGAATATTGTGAGGATTAATAAGCCATGTGGTTAAAGCACTTAGAATAACATTCAACACAAGACTTTATTGTCCCTTGCACTAGCTTTCAATGTTTTTTTTCTTCAAATGCCTGTATCAGTCCACATACCACCTCCTTCTTTAGAATACTCACTGAATTTCTAGGAAGTAGCATATAATCTGTTACTTAATCAAGAATTAATTTTCTGTATTTGAGTCTTGCTTTATCAAGGCTGCTGAAAACCCCTTGAAGATAGCCAGCTTGCTTTATTTGGTGCTTGAATTTTACAATACTTGAACACAAAATGTACTCATATTATAACAATATTTATGCTATGACAAGTAAGGATACTTATTATCATAACAAAAATATCTAGCATTTATTAAGCTCTTACATTTGCCAGTCACTTCAGTGCTGTATATATTGTACATTGTCCTTTTTCATTCTTACAACAATGCTCGGAGATGCATTGTATTTTCACACCTATTTTCCCAATGAGAAAACTATGATTTGGAAAAGTGGAGTAATTTGCTCAAGGTCACAGTATTACCAGTAAGTGTCATCATTGGTCTACTCGTATGGGTTGTTTGACCTGAAAGCATAAATCACATCACTTCTGATCCACTTTTAACTTCCTAGCAGTCTCAGAGCATCTCATTCTTAAACTACGACATAAACTCTTCCCTCTTATTTCTGTACCCCTCTCCAATCAGTCTGCACAGAAGGATATATTGAATTTCCAACAGCACGCCAGAGAAGGTTGGTGATTAGCAACGCGGTAATTTGAAGCCTGTCTCCATGCGAAATCTCTGAAGGATGGTTTCTGTTCTGTTAAAAGACTGTAAATGGACTAGAGTCTGTCAATAACAGATAAATGTTTATCTTCATTGGCTTTTTAAAATTCGTAATCTCTTCTTATTATATTTCTATAGTAATTTCTTTGTTAATATGAATCTTTTCCAGGTTTTCTTTCCCAACTTAATAATTTATCATAGAATAAAATAGCCAATTTCAAAGAATATTAAATTTAGATGAAACTTTGGAGACATGTAATACACTTATTTTGTCAATGAGGAAACCAGGGCTTAAAGAGGGGTCTTTCCCTGTACCTGAGTTAGG
The DNA here is from genome assembly GCA_004027475.1 of Anoura caudifer. Taxonomy (NCBI): domain Eukaryota; kingdom Metazoa; phylum Chordata; class Mammalia; order Chiroptera; family Phyllostomidae; genus Anoura; species Anoura caudifer. The sequence continues at coordinate 322,064 of PVKU01000699.1, forward strand.
ATGACAGATAAGCTGCTTCCACAGAAGTCCAAAAGGTATGAAAATTATAAAAAAGCTACTTTCCCCCTCTTTTCTTTGGAAGCCCTATGTGAATAGTCCAGGTCATCAGGGAATCCTGCTCCACCTTTTCAGAGAACCAGGTTCCCATCCTTGTTGTCCCAATCTCTCCTATAGTATTTTTATTTTCTGCATGGTAGAGGCTGAGATACTGCCTAAAATGTATCTACCAAAACAGGCAGGAGAAAGAGAGTGGGTGACTGAAATGCCTGTGTCTAAAGGCCCAGAACCAAAGAGGCACACAATACATCCACTCATAATCTACTAGTGAGTTTAGTTACACAGTCGCATCTAATATCAAGTGAGAGCAGAGAATGAATTCTAGGTGGGCAGCTATGTTCCTAGAGACAATTTGAGCACTTTACACACAGGGATGCTGGGCTTTGATGAACCACTTTAAGTCCTACCGAGCTACATAGAAAATAAAGGTAAAAGACCTTTATAGCCAGAATCATAATTTATAACTACTTTATATTGAGTAACCATGTAAAGCTGATATTTTACAGTGTATTGGTTCAGTATTTTTATGTTCTTGTTTATATGTAGTTGTGTTAGTGCCATTTGTTTCCTGGTGAAGTATTTGAGAATAAAAACATTGTATTTGTCAAAGCTGCTTTACATCTTCAGGACAGTTGTTTTTGTAGGGAGTCATTTTCAGTTGATATTTTTTTAATGTAACAAAGTTGCACACATATAAGGTCTGTCTGGGAAAAGTCTAATCATTATTAGTATGATGAGAGAATGGTTTGTGCAACATTGATGTAACCTGGCAGTCGATGAAAGTGGACTGGGATGTGCATGTGTGAACAATAATGACTTAACTGTACTAGTCAGTGAGGGCGGTAGACATTGTTAAGTGAGCATGTGCACTGTGTGGCTGTTGCATTAAAATGACTAAGTGAAAGGGGAAGGGTTTACAGGAACAAGTATAAAGGACACATGGATAAAAACTAGGGGGGTGGAAATGGGAGGGAGTTGGGGAGGGCTGGGGCGGTGGGCTGGGATGGGAATAAAAGACAGAAAACTGTACAAGAACAACAATTAAAATAAATTAAAAAAAATAAAAATAAATAAAATAAAATGACTGAGTAGAACAACAAAGCTACATCAAATTTTGCATTAAACTTGAACATTCCTCTGTGGAAACTATTGGGATGATTCAGAAGGCTGCAGCTATGAGCAAGTAGTGATTGGCATCTTCATCATGACAATGTGCCTGCTCATCCACCATGTGTCATGCAGGTTTTTGGCGAAACATCAAATCACCCAGATGACTCAGCTCCTCTACAGCCCAGATTTGGCGCCCTGTAACTCCTGACTTTTCCCAAAACTAAAATCACCTTTGAAATGGAAGAGATTTCAGATTGTTGATGAGATTCAGGAAAATACGACAGGGCAGCTTATGGCAATTGGGAGAACTGTGTGAGATCCCAGGGTGCCTACTGTGAAGGCGACTGAGGGATCATTATCCTATGTAAGATGTCTCCTTCATCTTGTATCTTCTTCAATAAATGTTTCTATTTTCCTATGACACGGCTGGATACCTTCTGGACAGACCTCATATGCTTAATACATACTCAAAACTATCTGGAGATGAGAAAGATAATAAAGACAATGAAGGAATAGTATCTATCAGTGTTTGAGACATCTAAGTCATTGAGTCATGGACTACTACATAAAGAGGCATTCTTATATATGTGCATTGCACAAGTAATTTCATTGGTCATCATGTCAGGTAAATTATCCATACTAGGATTAAAACCATTATGAATCAAAATCAGAAGGCTGCCTTATTTATACCTTTATTCATTTACAGCAGTGATTCTTTGTAATCTGTTGGTTTTGTGATAAAATGTAATCAGAAAGAAAATGTCTTCAAAATCAGATAATTATTTGCATTTGGCCGCTATAATTGTAATTGATTTATCTAAAACTACTAGCACAACAGCTGTAGACAATTACACCACGGCAGAGTATGACATGTTTAGGTTCATTTGGACTACTCTTTCATGCGTATTACTTAGGCAAAACATTTTTGTAGATAATTCAGATGAGAATCTCCAAAATTTGTCATTCAGCACATTTAGTAAATTCTCTAAATTTTACTTAACTAAAATCATGATTTTATTTATACAAGGTTTAGTGTCCATATGGCATGTAAACAAAATGGAAATACAGACAAAATATATACCATGGTCAGGGAATTACATATACCATATTTTTCAGACTATAAGTCACACTCCCCCCCACCAAATTTGGGAAGAATAATGGTTGTTAATGCTGCTGAGTTCTGTTTACATTTACACTGGTGAAATATTATGTTATTTATGTTATTAAATATTTTACCACATTTTTTGCTTCAAATTTTTTTCTATTTTCCTCTAAAACCTAGGTGCATCTTATGGTCCGAAAAACATGGTAACTCTGAGATTGTACATTACTATTACAGGAAATGTATCATTGAAATATAAATAACATACTGTCACAAAATAATCATATAGTACCTATATTGTTCAAGAGTTTTATAAATTAGGAGAGCTGGAATGATGAATTCTTATTGAAATATGTCCAATGACTTATTGTTTACTCTTAAACATGCTCCACATTCAATTGACTTGTCCACCAATGGATAACAACTGTCTGATGTCAGTTCTGGAATCTGAGTGATTTGAATTTAGTTTAAGCTTAGTCAATTACAAAATATGAGAGTTTCTTAGCTCAGTTACATAGATTCTCTGGTTCTAGGATTTATGCTCCAGTTAATAGGAAAATAATACTGAAAAACTTTTAGGAGGTGGTACAAATTGGTTTAAGAAAATAAAAAGGTGGCTGATGCAGCTGCAGCAATATAGAATGTGTCCAACAAATTTTGTCTCCATCCCAGCACCCATATTTTCCTGGGCAAAGATCAAATCTTATTTTTCTCCACATTTCAAAATTGTTTAGCTAAATGCCTTGTGTACAAAACAGATATTTATCAAATTGACCTGAATCTGAAATACAAGATGAAAGACAATATCAGGATAATCCAAGAGCAAATATTTCCCTTGGTTTATGGTATCTGAATATCTCAGGTGATAAATCTATTTTATTTTGTTTCTTGGTCTGAAATATCAGGTAATGACCTAAGTCCTTCAATTTAATTTATGTGCAAAGACTCAACTACAAGATGAATATTTATGGTTTTTCTCAGGAACTAAAGTGTTCTGGCAGTTGTTCAATTCACTAGATGTGCTATTAAAACAGCATAACTGATTCAGCAACTTTATTCAAGTGCAGGTTTGTCTGATGTTGCAGACTTCCTGCAATAACCTGAAGAAATAAATAGGAAATGCAGAGGTTACACCAGTTACATAATCATTAGTAATAGGCTCCCTAGTGACTTGAAGTGATTTTCTTAATTGTAATTTCTACCTTTTTTATTAATACTTAAATCTCAAATTATATCTGACTACCTTTCTTAATTTCTTCATGAAAAGCTTCATGCATACTCTCAAATACAGAGAAGAAAACAGATGTTAAATCTCTCATCTAGAACACAAGTACAACATACTGTTAACACAAGAAAACAGTCACCTGTGTTCACCCAAAACCTGTTTTCCTCACTTTTTTAAAAATTTTTATTTCTACCTTGAGAAACATTTTTACCCATTAAAAGTGTTCTTCTCATAGCGTACATATTCCATTACCTGAAAACCTGTTAAAATTTAATACTATAACTATATGCTTTATCAGTTTATGTTATAAATATGCTCACATTTCTTACATGTCTAATGCTTAAGAATCCACCAGCATTAGCTATGAAGGTCTAGGACCTCTCTTCATCATCCCTCCCATACCATTGCTTAAGGATCTGGGGCTTAAGCATCCACGAGTAAAGGCAGCATCCTTCTTCTATGAGCAGCCTTGAGTGTTTGCTACCAATGTTGTCTATCATGACCACATGGTGAGACTATACGCAAGTTAAATTGCCTGGTCTCATGAGTGATTTTATAATCTACAGTGAGCCCTTGGTCATCTGTGTCAATGCCTAAACTCACAGGTCTCCTACATTTCACATTCACAATGCTCTTAGTTTGTGGTCTCTTTTTTTCTGTTGCTCAAAACAGAACACAACACTTGGTAGGCTGAACTCTAAAGAACTAAGCTTTTCCCATAAATCTTTTAGGGTAATGCGTTAGCCTGAATCACTAGTTTAGACTCCGCTTTCTTCATGGGATTATTTTGAAGGGTACTGGGAAAGCTATGCTAGTTACAAAAAGGATTTCCTATCTTTGAAACTCAGGAATTGAGGATTGGAATATTTAGGTAAATTCATCCAGTTCCTCTTTACATTTGCATTCCAAAGATTTAGTTCAGTAACAATATCTTTTGATTCAAAATAAATGTTACTCATTTTACTCAGATGATGGAAACATTTTCTCACATTTATGTGAATTTGATTTAGGAAATATTAAATAATATGATTAAGTCTTTTAAGAACGATGAATTTCTTGAATTTTAAAATAATCAAGAATTTGATGATTTAAAAACTGGTAGACAATTGTAGACTACATTTTTACTATTGAACTATGGCAGTATTGTGGGAGCTGTAAATAGATATAGTACATTTTTTATAAATAGTAGTAGGAAATATCTCCACCCCTCCCATGGAAAATGAGTTGGGCTTAGTGACTCAATTCTAATAAATTCTAATATGGCAGAAATGACAATGTGTGACTTCTAAAACTAAGTCATAAAAAACATTATGGTTTCCTCCAGTTCTCTACCAGATTGCTCCTTCTGGGAGAATTCAAGTACCATGTCATAAGGATACTCAATTGGGCTGCATAGTAAAGAACTGACGACTCCTACCTTAGCCAGCAAAGAAATGAGGCCTCTTGTTAACCACATGAGTGGGCCATCCTGGAATTCGATGGTCCAGGCCCAGTCAAGCCTGCAGATTATAACAGCCCACCTGTCATCTTAACTGAAACTTCGCAAGAGAACTCTGGCTAAGACCTAACTAAGCCACTTACAATTCCTTTTTAACTACACAAATTATGAGACAAGAAATGCTAGTTCCTTCAAACATTGAATCAATAGGTAACATTTTATGTAATAATAGGTTACTAATGTCATCTTCAGGAAGTCATTCCTTTCACTGATTTCTACCACTCTAAATACTTAACCTGAGTTTTGATAAACAAGTTAGGTGCCAATTGCTTTTTCAAAATAATGGTTTTCAGAATTATTTTTCTATAATCTGCATTGTAAGGAAACCTCTAGCTGGAGATTTAGTTTGCACATACGTACGAAAGCAGGACCTTTGCTTGTCTTGCCTTCAGAGTCCTCTGTACTGTTGATTAACCAGAGAGTTCAACAGTTGTCATAAACTTTTGGCATCAGAATTAACTTCAAAGGCACTCTATTTCAGCCTACCACTTAACCAACCAATCCGTAAAGTGGAACATTCATCCCACACTAATCTGTGTTTGAACTCACAATATTCAAGGAAAAGGCTTCTGTCTGCAGACAGCACTTAGTTTTATAGTCTTCTTTTACATTAAGTGATAGTTTTGACCCTTTCAAAATAGTTTGAATTTTGAGGAAACCTATATAGAACAAGTCTAATTTCTCTCCATAAAATAACTGTTTTCCTTTAAACCTCAAGAATACAAATCTTTTCTAATACTACCATTAGTAAAATGTATTTTCTTATGTATTCATTTGTTCATTCATTTAGTCAACAAAGTCTTACGGATTTCCCTGCCAAATTTAAGTGACTATGATAAAAGTTGTTTAGAATTCAACAATGAATTTAAAGACCTTTAGTCAAGAAAGGGGGTAATATATGCAATTCAAATTATTTTATTAATTGTGAGCCATTGTAGCAAACTAATATAAATACATGGTCATTTGCTGTTTATCACTGAGAAAAGAGTTAACATAACAGGCCCAACACTGATATCCTTAGGAAGCCCCGCTTGTGTGGTTAGGATCTATGTAATTGGATTTGGGAGGGCTCCCTCCATTACCAGAACTGTGTCATACCTCACTGTGCTTAAGCTGTTGGCATTAACAATATGGTTTATGCTGATCACCTGCTTCCCTCTGAAAATCTAGAACTTTTGTACATGCTTGGTCAAAGGTGCTTCTATGACTAATCCTCAGTAAAAGCCCCAGATAATTAGTACCTGATAATAATAATATTTTATACATGTTACAGTCATTGCTGGAACAATCAAACATGTATCTTGCAACTCACTGGGAGAGGATACTTAGAAGAATGAAACTGATTTCATTGGGAATTTGCTTCATGTGCCTTTTCCTTTTATTGATTTTGCTTTGAATCTTTTAACCAAGCTGACACACAGTTTTTATTTAAACACCTGCATGTGAAAATATCAAAGTTGGGATGAAGAATTCAATAATAAATAAGTCAATGAGCTGATAAGATTCAGTAGCTCAGGAAAGCAAGGGAAAACAGGTTATATCAGAAACAACAACAACTAAACAAAGAAATATAAATGCTAGAGAAATAGCCTGAGGAAATTATCTTAGTATTAATAGACACAATTTCAGGTATAAAAATAATTAGACAATGATAAATATGAAAGATCAGTAAATGAATTCTAACACGTGCATAAAATTATGTTCTGAAAAAGCAGAATAAATAAATTACATAGTCAAAATGTAATAGAGGAAATTTTTCATAAAATAAAAACTCAAACTTAAAGGGCAAAAAGATACACACATACATAGTAATCAAATATAAGATCCATCTTCATGAAATTAAACTGAATTTCATAAATTTTTTAAAAAAACACCCTATGAGTAATCCAACAAGAAACAGTAAAAAGCAAGAAACACACAATTACTGGAGCACTGTTTAAGAAATTTTAAGGCAAAACAGCTCCCCCCTAAAAAAAAACCTACCCATTTAAGTTCCTTTGATTAAAAGACAACAATCAAGCACTCTCAAAAGGAGGTGGCTTGGAGGCTGGAAGGAACTTGGCCCTAAATGTTAGCAAAACGAAGGAGGACCTGTGGTCAAGACCTTGGCTGTACAGGGGGTGGAGCAGTGGAGCGGAGCAGAAAGGTTCACTACAGAGAGGGGAAGACTGCAATGAACCCTGTGGTGTTGGGTTGGAATTGGGGTCTAAGTGTGAGTTTTCTTCAGACCTGCTTCCTCTTCTGAATTTTCTATGCTAAATTTTATATTATATAATTTATATGGTATATGTTTATATTATATATTATATAAGTAAAACTCCAACTGGAACAATGAAACCATCTCTATGTTTGGCTTCCATTAATTCTTTTCCAATATTTATCTTCTGTTTTTCAACATATAGTTAATTTTTTATGACAGACAAGAAATAAGCAAAAGGGTTATGAACAATTCTACTTTTAATGCTACCTGTTATGAGTATAAATTCATCAAGTAGGATACCTACATTACTTCCTGAGTAATGGGATGGTTTCAGGGAATTATACAGAGAATGCAGCAACATAATACAACAAAGCTTTTTCAAGTCAAATCCAAAAGGGAAGTCATTGTGTCCAATCAAATGAGTAGAATATAACTTTCTCTTACTTTTCAAAGTAGCAGATCACATAACTTTGGGCACAAGGCACAGATATAGAACCACAAAGGGCCTTTTTGCAGCCGAGAAAACATGTACCTGCTCAATTCTTAGAATTGCCTGATAGCTTAAAAAATAAAGAAATAACAAAACAAAAATATAAAATGCATGGACTATTTTAAATGTTTACCTTTAATATACACAAAGAAGACAAAGTGTAGTGGAATTTTGTTATCCGCTAGAAGGTTTGTATTAGAGATAAACCAAATGCCTAATTTGGAGGCCCCGTGAAGGTGAGACCTGAGCCAAATTGCTCACCTGTCCTGGAAAGATCTCAAAACACAGAAAACAGAGATGCAAATTGCAGCAATTAAGCCTAGATTCTCAGTTAGAAATTTGCAATATTGGAAGATGCTCGCCTTTGTAGAAATCAATTAATTTTCGGCCAAGTAATTAAAGCAAACTTCAAGAAATTAGGTTGTTAAATGGGGAGAATGATCTGCAAATAAAAATAAGAGCCTTGAAACTACCAGTGCTGATCTGGTGGAACAAAAAAGAAAATGTACGTCACAGAGTAAAGGATTGATCAGACCTGAAGGAAGGAGAATCCAAATCAAACAAAACGGAGACACCAGCTGAGTGCCCCCTGGTTTGTGGCAAACCGGGAAAGTAGTATCAGAACCCCCAAAATAGTTTCCACTACTTGTCTTACACATTTACGCTCAATCGCTATTTTTAAAAATCTGTTTTTATTTTCCCAAATTTTCTTCCTCCCAATTTAACACTCCTTTCAAGCATTGTAGAATATGGAGATATGTGAATGGGTAGAAACTAGCTGAAGAATCTGATGTTTATGTCATTTTCTTCATATCCATCAGCACCAAATACTAGTTCAGAGCCTTCCTTATTCATTTACTCACTAAACACTATTTAGAACTTTCTAGATCTAATGAATTTGCAAATTAGTATAACTTCAGATATGTGCTAGGCACATACTGCCCTCAAGTAACTTAAAATAGTGTTTTCTGTCTTGAGATAGAAATATACTTCAGGGGCTATTGAAGCAGGGAGAAAAGCATCTAACTTAAACCAGCATCATCATAGAAGTCGTCCTAGACTACAGTGCATTTTAAACGAATGTTAAACCACGAGAAGTGGTCAAGGGTTGAAAGGAAAGGGAACATAATGCACAGAGACATGGAGCAGTGAGAACATGGGACACACTTGGGAAACTGAATACTGTTTTAAAAACTTAATAGTTTGAAATGATAAATAAAAATCAAATCATGGAGGATTCTGCATATCAGGCAAAGATTCTTTTTATTTCTCATACATCGAAGAAAGGCTTTAATGTGTTTTGGAAGTCTTAGTAGTTATTCCCTTTGGAAGGAAATCATGGTGAAAATCTTCACGCACTCACCCCAAACAAAGTTATACACCACCTGGAAGAATTCACCAAGTAAGTGTGACAAAAGTTTGACTTCTACCTATTTCAATTTTATTACCAGATATGAAACATGAGCTCTTAACTGTCAACTATGGCTTCAGCACCTCTGTCTTTGGATTCCCAGAATCTCCTTGTGACCTCAGGCTCTAAAATCTACACTGCTATATATTTTTCTGACACCTACCGTGCTGATGAAAAATCTAATGTCACTATGGATGCTTGTATCTTTGTAGATGCTGCTTTTCCCTGCCAGACCCTTTAAAGACTTTTTTCCTTGTTTTGAATTGTCAAAAGGACTTTTCTTAGATTAGGGTCTATTTCATATACAGATAATATCCTCAGTTCCTAGAAAAGTTTGACATAGTTGACGTAATATAAATTTGGTTGAATAAATGTGTAGATAAATCTTGCTTAGAATTTGAGAGCCCATAAAATTTAAACATTAGTCTTTCTACACAGCTGAGAAATGTTTCTTAGAGTAAATCTTTGATTGTTGCTAATCCACTTTTATCTCCATGGGCTTCTTTTGAATCTATTTGAAGATATTAGACCTTTTAAATTTATCCTCTACACCTCTAAACTTCCACTTCTCATATTTTTAATTTTTTTCTTATAAAATCAGTAAACTGTCTTAATTTTATTTTCCAGGACTTAGTTTTGATTTTTCAATTCATCACTATTTCAGTTTCTAAAAGCATTATCTTGCTGACAGCAGGAATTTTGTTTATTTTAAATTTCCCTTCATCTATGTTTCACTCTTTCTTATGTTTGTTTTTTTGGACATTACAACAATTCTCATTTGTGCTATGGGTTTTCCTCAAATAATTAATTTCTGTGCATTTGTTTTTTAAAAAGAAAGGCCTAAACCGATTGATATTGATAGCTGCAGTGGATTTTCTCTCCCGATGTGCAGGTAAATTTATTTGTATGTTTGCTTTCTCTAGCACCATCTCTTCTTCAAATGAAAAGTCAGACTTAGAACTATGCTTCAAAGGGAGGATTTCTGCATTAACTTTGGACTTTGAATAAATGAGCAGGTCAGGCGACTGGACCACACTTCCTGAATGACATAGCAAAGATCCATGTCTCCTCAAAATCTTAGAAAATGATCTTTCAGCTTTTAGTTGATGCTAAACATAGGCTAACAGTCCAACTGGAACTGGAAGCTGTTCCAGAACTTTTCAAAATTGAGCCTTACAAGATTAGTTTTGATCTTCCCATACTCTTTGACATTTTGGATAGAATAGCAACCTTGAAATCTCAGCTATCTTTCTACTGTACTTCCTGATGTCCACCTTCTTAAAATTTAGTAAAATACTTGGTTTATTTTCTTACTAAATGCCTTTCAGAAGTAGAGTCAAACTACAATAACATGATAACAGTGAATATGAATAGAAATAATTTTTTCCTGTCTTCCTCAATGACAGAAGGAAAATTAGTTTCTGCTTCCTTTTATTTTAATTAATAGTTTATTTTCATTGTATTTTTCCATTACCATTATCCCCCTTATACTTCTTCCACCTCTACCCACCACCCTGCTCACACTGTTGTCTGTATCCATTAGCACTTTGTCTTTTTTGCTTGATCCCTTAGTCTCTTTTGCATCTCTGTACACAGTTGACATTTATTTTTATTCACATTTATGTATTCATTGTAGTTTTTAAAATTTATATATATTTAAATAGCACATACTTTCAAAATATGGTAACTTAGGATACCATAGATATCTTAGATTTAAGAATTCTGTTTAAATAAATTAGATATATATCCAATAATATTTCTAAGAAGATTAGTAGATACACTGAAAGATGAAATATTAGTCATTGGTTCATTTAGCAAGGTTTTTCTTTATTTTTATTTTTTAATATATTTTATTGATTATGCTATTACAGTTGTCCCGTTTCCACTCTTCATTCCCCTCCACCCTGCACACCCCTTCCCACCCACATTCCTCCTCTTTAGTTCATGTCCATGTGTCATAAGTTCTTTAGCTTCTACATTTCCCACACTATTCTTGCCCTCCCCCTGTCTATTTTCTACCTACCATGTATGCTACTTATTCTCTGTACCTTTTCCCCCTCTCCCTTGCTCCCACTCCTCTGTTAATAACCCTCCATGTGATCTCCATTCCTGTGGTTCTGTTCCTGTTCTAGATATTTGTTTACTTTGCTCTTATTTTAGGTGTGGTTGTTAATATCTGTGTTTGTTGTCTTTTTACTGTCATATTTTTGTCCTCTTTTTCTTAGATGAGTCCCTTTAACATTTCATATAATAAGGGTTTGGTGATGATGAACTCCTTTAACTTGACCTTATCTGAGAAGCACTTTATCTTCCCTTCCATTCTAAATGATAGCTTTGCTGGATAGAGCAATCCTGGATGGAAGTCCTTGACTTTCATGACTTGGAATACTTCTTTCCAACCCCTTCTTGCCTGGAAGGTCTCTTTTGAGAAATCAGCTCACAGTCTGATGGGAACTCCTTTGTAGGTGACTGTGCCCTTATCCCTTGCTGCTTCTAGAATTCTCTCCATTTTAATCTTGGCCAATGTAATTATGATGTTCCTTGGTGTGTTCCTCCTCGAATCTAACTTCTTTGGGACTCTTTGAGTTTCCTAGACTTCCTGGAAATCTATTTCCTCTGCTAGATTGGGGAAGTTCTCCTTTATTGTTTGTTCAAATAAGTTTTCCACTTGTTGCTCTTCCTCTTCTCCTTCTGGTACCCCTATAATTCAGATGTTGGGACATTTAAAGATGTCCTAGAGGTTCCTAAACCTCTCCTCATTTTTTTGAATCCTTGTTTCTTCATTCTTTTCTGTTTGGTTGTCTCTTTCTTCCTTCTGGTCCACTCCATTGATTTGAGTCCCAGTTTTCCTTCCATCACTACTGGTTCCCTGTGCATTTTCCTTCATTTTACTTATTGTAGCATTCATTTGTTCATTTAATTTGTGACCAAAATCAACCAATTCTGTGAGCATCCTGATCACCAGTGCTTTGAACTGTGCTTCTGATAGGTTGTCTATCTCTTGGTTGTTTAGATGAATTGGCTCTGGGGCTTTGATCTGTTCTCCCATTTGAGCCATTCCCACCCCCCCCCTTCTGCTTGCAGATGATATGTAGTGAGGGGCAGAGCCTTAGGCATTCCCCAGGGCAGGGCAGCCCACTTGCTGGGTTGTGAGGCTCTATGTGGTGGCAGGGTCCGAGAGGGAACAATGGTGCTTGCTCCACTCTCTCCTGTACTTCAGTCCTCTCCACAGCTTCCCCCAAGCAAATTGGACCCTCTGGTGCTGATTCTTGTGTGGGTGGGCTTGTGGTTCTAGGACCCTGTGGGTCTCTGCAACAAACTCTCCTGTGAGGCTGGGAGTCTCTCCTGGCACCTCAACCCCCACAAGTATTTTCAATCAGTGTTTTTAGGTTTTATTTCCTGGTGCTAAGGCCCTGGGTTGTGAGGTCTGTCTTGCTCTCCCTTTTCACCTGGATTATCTGTGTTTGAATGTGGGACCACCTGGTCAGCCAGTGCCTTGTGCAGCCTCACTGGGTCTGCCCGATGTCACCCAGTGCCTGGGGTCTGCTAGCTGCCACCTGTGTGCCTGGGGCCTGCTACCTACGGCCTGCATGCCTGGGGTCAACCAGCTGCCAGCTGTGCTCCTGGGTCTGCTAACCTCCACTTCCTCCTGCTGCAACTCCGCCCCTCTTACCGGTCTGGATGAATGGTTGTTGGACTTCCATACAGTTCAATTTTCTGTCAGTTCAGGTTGTTTTCTTATTTCTAAATCCGTGTTGTCCTTAATTTTGGTTGTGTGAAGAGGCACAGTGTGCCCACCTACACCTCCATCTTGGCCAGAAGTCTGTCTTTTAGCAAGCTTTTTAATAACTCATAATTTTTTACTGTAGTCTGCATTTGAGATCAGTATTATAGATTTCAGCTAAATTAAAGGAATTCCTTAATCATATGAGTTTTATATCTGATGCCAATACTAATAAAACTTTTTAGAAGTATCAATCCTTTTCCTTAAACATTGTTATTGATTCCCTTTATATCTTTTATTTTTAAGCTTTTCTATCTTTTTTCCTTAAGGATTTATGGATTCTTGCTTTAATATAGAATCACTTTGATGAGCCTATTTTCAACTTTTGTTTTCTTTGCATCAGTAACAGAGTCATTATTATTCACATCACCAAGATCTAGTTCATTATCTGGTAGGAACAAATATTCTGCACACTCAATTTTTGTGTGTGATCTTTCTTATTTATGTTCTCGGTAGGCATATCCTCTTCATTTGCTGGAAATGAAATTCATTATTTTCCATAAGACAAATATCATTCATATCATTAATCTACCTTGATTACCATTTTCCTCTTCATCATTGCAACCTAAGATACGTATTTGCCTGTTACTTTTATTATTTTAATAGTTACATGCATCCTCAATGTTTTTAGCATTTTTCTGATGTTTAATATACATGTAACAAAGAAAACATACTACCAAATGAACTGATATGTAAATACATTTCAGCCCTAAGGGCTCCAGAACTTGAAAAGGGTAAAAGCTAGATTGGATTTATCCTCTTCTATTTAAGTGAGACCAAAGAAGCCAAAGATGAAATATTTACTAAAGCTTTATCTATTCACCACAGTATAATATAACAATTTGTCCAACACATAAGAGACTTTATGAACAATACACTTTTTTTTAAACTGAAACCAAAATAGCATTAAGATCTAAAATGAGGTCCTGGACACTTTGCTTAGTTGGTTAGAGCACGGTCCCCAAACACCAAGGTTGCAGGTTGGATCCCCCAGTCTGGGCACCTAGAAGAAGCAACTAATGAATGCCTAGATGGGTGGAACAACAGATCGATGTCTCTCTCTCTCTCTCTCTTTCTTTCTCTCTCTGTCTACAATCAATAAATAAGTTTTTATTTAATCTCTAAAATGAGGATGAGGGAGGGAAGAAACTAATGTTTGTCTCTTTAAATTATCAACTTTGAGAACAGAGCATTCCACTAGGCAAACTGACTCTACCAATATCTTCCTCTCTGGCATAGGCTGCTATGACTGCAACCTGGTTTGTTGGCTGTAGAAACCAACTGAAAGATGCACTTAACTACCCTAGAAGAGATATTTGATAATGCAATAAAGATTAGTGAACTTGCTACATTTAATGATAGAACATTGCTCCCAGTGATCCTTTGGAACAAGTTATCCACATGCTCTGGACTATAGAAAGAGAGGCATTAAACAAGAACGTTTCTATGGTTCCAAACATAAGGTTGCAGAAGAGTATGAGGTCAGTTGGTTGGAAAACCAAAAGAAGAAGAAAAAGAAGAAAAATGCTATTTTGATTATACAAAATAAGGAAGAGGAACAAATTAGAGAGATATCAAATATGCACATACATTTCAGTCAGTGGAGCTCTAGAATATAGAAATATTTTTTTAATATGGCAACGTCATAAGAATTACTCAGACCATACTTCTTCAATATATAAAGAAAGTATAGTTCTGTGTACTGATGAGTCAAAAATAGTTCCTTTTTATTCAAAATATTATTTACAATAATATATATGGTGATATATGAGAAAAATGCTTGTTCAATAAAATGTATTAGGTGGTGCTATGCAGATATAAAAGGGAATATTTATTATACTGTAGAAATTTTAGGTAGAAGATAATGCTCTAACACTAAACACTACCTATACTTAATTATTGTTCGACATGATCACACAGATGATGCTCTTCAGACCTCCATTGTCAGTCATTTTTCAAGTTATTTCTCTAAAATTTCTGAATAATCTAATCATGCCGTACTCTCCTACTTTACTTAGTAACTAGTCTTTAAGCCTCTGAATCTATAATCTAGAAATATAGTTAAATTCTCTCCTGAAATGCTTTTGAATAATAAGAGTAAATGTGGATGAAATAAGAATGCCATTAGGTAAGTTTATAATTGCCTAATGCTTCTACTTCTACTCAAGTAGTACGAAATAATGGACAGATGGCTAACTGGAAAGTGACTCTTCCTGCACAATCTAGAATCTTCCCTCAGTTCTGCAGTGTTCAACACCTATTTTTGACTAGAATGATGACCCTGATAGCAGGTATTTCAGATATCATCCATACGAGAAAGATAATTTATATTTTAGATGACAGCACTGGGTTCCAAATGAAACAAATTTTATAGCATTAAAATATCACATAATAATAATAATTTATGTTTGAAAAATACATTAGATCTAAGAAGAAAAATATGACAATAGTTTACGAGAAGGAAAAATTGATTTTGATTGACTGCAAATTTAATTTACCATTATCATTATATTATATAAATATCTGTACCATTGCATTAAATACTGGAATCATAAAATTAAAAAACACTGACAGAAGGCATTACCACAGGATGACAAATAATAGTAAGTAATTAGTTTTCTCACTCAACAATGATTTATAAGTCTCTATTAGGTACTACATTAATTTGTTGATAAACAAGATAGAAATGGGTGGGGACAGAAATTAGACAATTAGTTAATTAGGTTTAGTATAGAATCTATCAAAAACACTTACATTCTATCATAACAGTATATTATAGAATTTTCTATATTTATTTAGTTTAAAAGATTTTCTGGAATGTCTTCCAGTCTGCAAGAAGATTCACCTAGAAATTCCTGTTTTCATATTAAGTCTATCTTCATGCATTGTAGATCTTCCACTATCTTAGCTGTATTACTATTTTTAGTGGTAAGTGGTGTTGTTGGTTTGAATTATGGCAGTGTTGACATGGGCAGAAGCCAGTGGTTTGACACACTGCACATAGCAAACGCTGTCATGGAAGTGGAAACCTCACTTTAGAAACGTTGTGAGTAATGTGGACGTAATGTGGAATGGTGAGTGAGATCAAAGCTGGAAGTGGTAGTGTGAAAACAAAGGGCTTTTTCTTCAAGCATCCAAGGTGTTTGGATGTATCATTTTGGGTGAGGGCTTTTAATGAGGTAGGTGTTCACTGGCACCAAAACAATCTTCCAGAAACCTGGCATAGAGTTTACTCATGAAGTACATATTTTCTGATATCAAGGGTTTTACAAAATAATATTTACTATTTTACTATTTCTTCAGATTATTAAGCTACTTGCTATAACCATTTTAAACATTATGTTTTAGGTTTTGCCATGTCATATTTTCCTCAAATGTTCAAGATGAGTGCAGTCTAAATGCAGAGAAATATAATTAGCATATTTTAGTTGTAATTATATATAATATACTATATGAATCCATGCAAACAGCCATTACACATGTAAAGATGTGACATTTCACTGTTGCGGAAAGTGGCTAAAGTTTCAGTTCACCACGTGGGCTGTATGTAGAGACCATGTATTCTTCCATCAGAATATCTTCACATGTAACGGTGTGGAATATGTTAGCATGAAGATGCCGCTCATAATTCTTATCCTAAATAGTAGTAAGGTAAACATTTATCTAAGTGCAGATTCTTTAATTCTCTATATAAATAATACTTCTCTCCTGAACATTTTCACCTGTCATGCCGTGTAACCAGTGCCTGACAGAACGGTCATGAGAAGGTGGATCACTTCTTTTTCTGTATTGCAGACATAGACACTGGAATTTCTCTGTCAGGAAGATCCATGATTCTGGGAGCCATTTTTACACCAATCCCCTACAGAAAAGCACAAAAAACTTGAGTATCAATTGCATTAGACCTAGTTGTGAATATAATTTGATATGTTTTGAAGTTATTGTAAGAGCACTATTACACATTTTACTCTATTTTCAAAATTAGGACAAACTTATGCCTTTCCCAGGATATATATACTTTTATTTTATGAGCACTGGTTATATTTCCCTGTTTGATTTTGCAACATGTAAGGCAAGGTTCAACTTTGTGCTCAAATTCTAGCAAATGTGTTAAGCATTATGAAAACATTTCTGCACATTCAGTTTGCTCTTGGCTTTCCTATGCTCCACCCCTTACTCAGATCCCTTCTTTATTAACTAATCCTTTAATGTTTCACTCATTGTTGTAAGCAATCTCAAATATTTTTCAAAAGATAGAAGACAAAGTGTGAAAGATGAAAATCGTAAGTGTGATAACCACTAAAAGCGTAATTACTACTCTAAAACTTAAGGTGAGATAAAAGTTTATTAGAATTGCATACATACCTTGTTTAATGTCTCATGACAGCTCTTTTGAAGATAGTATTTATCTCAACATTTTCTAGAAAAAAGATAACACATAATACATAATATGTACTTAATAAAGAATATAGAACACATGACATATACATACTTATATTGCATGTATACACATATGTATGTTATATGTGTTGTGTAATTTATACTATACAATCATGCAACACAATACATAATATGCAATATATAAATGAAGTAGAATATGTATAATAAACTATAACATAATGTAACATGTAAAATATAACACATTCTTCTATAAGACTGCACTGTGTATGTGCAGTTTTTATGGCAACTTGAAGTGTGCTTGAGAAAATGCTAGAAAAACAGAGAGAACAAGATGCTGTGGCCTGGAAGAATTGACCATTGTATGAAATGAAGCTGGAGGAAACAATGGCTGAAGGCATGGATTGGGACTTTTCAGTGTAACAGTTTCTTTATGGTCTTTACAACCTTGCATATCCACCAACACTGAATTTCAAAGTCAACAAATTTCAGGGGCCATAGACACAAAAGAACATACAGAACAATCTTGCTTCCTCTCCATTTTATATAGCTACAGAGGATTTATTTCTGATGACTTATAATTGTTTTGTTATTTTTAAAAATTCCCTGGTTGTTGCAGCTCAGTGGATTGAGTGCCCACCTGTGAACCAAAGGGTCACCAGTTAGATTCCCAGTCAGGGCACATGCCTGGGTCGCAGGCCAGGTCCCCAGTGGGGGACATGTGAGAGGCAACCACACATTGATGTTTCTCTACCTTTCTTTCTTCCCTCTCTCTAAAAATAAATAAATAAAATCTTTAAAAAAATCATCTTTGTTGATTATTTTCCATGGAACAGTTGTTTATATATCAAGTTTTTATATTTCTGGAAGGAGGGGTTTAAGAGGAAAAGTAATTGCCAGCAGAGCCTCTGGTGTATGACGTCACAGTGGTCCATGTAAAGCGCCCATTCCTTTGTGCTCCCATTTCTAGAGTTCCAGGGGTGAGTACTTTACTAAAACTTTTTAGTATTTATTTGATAAGATTTGTATACATTCTAATTAACTGTGTTTCAAAATAATTTTCTTACTTTCTTAAAAATAATGCACCCTTTAAATCTCTAAGATTTATATTACTATGTCTCATCCTGATTCATTTCCTAGCTCAGACATTCCCTGCTAATTTGATATAAAAAAATACCTGATCTGAGCCTTGCAAGTGGTTTTAAAAAATTCAATTAGTTTTCTTTACTGTATTTCATGCATTTATAGCATCAAAGAGCCATATTACTTGCATAAATGCAATGAATCATATGAACAACTGGGCTAAACTCAGAGGAGAGAGGAGTGAAAATTGGTAGGAGAAATATCAATGATTAAGATATGCAGATGACACCATCTTACTGGCAGAAAGTAACAATGATTTGAAACAAATTCTGATGAAAGTGAACAAAGAAAATGCCACAGTATGACTGTATCTGAATATCAAAGAGAAAATATTATGGCTGGAGAATAAATACACAACTTTGACACAGACAATGAGGATATTGAAATTGTTAAAGATTTTGCTCATTTTGGTGCATTCATCAATTCAAACGGTGACTGCAGCTAAGATACCAAGAAGGCTATGGCTTGTAACAGAAGCAATGGAAGAATTAGGAAAGCTCACTGAAAGCAAAAATGTGTCTTTTGAGACCAAGACTAGGATCATCCACACTTCTGTATTCCCAATAACTATGTAATGATGCAAAAGTGGGGCAGTGAAAAAGGTCGATTGGAAACTAATTGATTCATTTGAAATAATGGTGTTGGAGAAGAGCAATACAGGTGCCTTGGACGCCCAGAAAGTAGATCAAGGCCTTAGAGCAATTGAGACTGAAACATTGCTGGAAGCACAAATGACAAAACTGGAGCGGTGTCCTACTTAGGGCACATCATGAGAACACAGGCAAGGTTCTTTGGAGAAGAAAATAATGCTGGAAAATAGGAGAGCAGCAGAAAAAGAGAGAGATTTACTCCATAAAAGAAGCCACAGGCACGAGTTTAAAGGGGCTGAGCAGGGCTGTTGAGGACAGCACATTGTGGACAATATTCCTTCACAGGGTCTGCAGGGCTAGAGCTAAGTCAGTATCAACAGACACCCGTGAAGGCAGCTGTTATATTTTAGGAAAGAATAAACATCCATTCCCATTCAATTTTATTTTCGTATGTTGCAGAGTACATGATGTTCACAAATTTACAAGAAATAAATGTTGCATGTTCTGTTTGTACTTTAAGTGAAGACAAGCAGGTGGAATGGGTTTGGACCTATTTACAAATGATTTGCTATGATTTAACAATGCAAACATAATATTTCCATTCCACTTGACATGATGCAATAGCAAATGCTATCAAATTTATGAATGACAAGGAAACTAATAACATACATTATTAATGTTTTATAAAAATTGATAATAAATATTTACATTATTGTTGAAACTATAGGAGCAAAAGAGGCCAAATTACACCTACTATGACATGGGGTTGCATTCTTCAGTCCCCCCAAAAAACTGAATGCTGATAACCATCTGTGAATACTTCAATTTGAAAGAGGCAGAGTAGGGAGGTCTGAGCTGACATATTGTTAGAAAGGAAAATCAGGTAGATGATTTTTAAGAATATAATGGAATAATTGAAAACAGATATAGAGTGTCAATCTTTAATAACAATACTATGCTATGATAATTGATATAGAAAAGACCCACATCTTTGTGGTCCCTAGTCATGGATTTAAAAAAAAATACATATGTTAAGTTTTCCCAATGTCCTGGCAATAGATTTCTTAGAGGAAAAATGCTTCTTAGGGCAGACAGAGAACAAGTGAGTTCTTTGTTCTGCTTGCTCCCAAGGCATTTTATTAACTGAAATGAAGGGAAGAAAAAAGAGGGCTGCAGTACTGAGTGCCCAAGTCCACTGGATTTGGAGCAGACACCTCTAACTCAGATGTCTCTGGCATAGACCAGTATAAATGTTTGCCTATGGGGAGTTCAAGCGAACATGGAGGAATGGGCAGAACATGATTTGGGGAGAGTGATGCAATGTCCAGGTGGTTTGTTATTCTAACTTCCTTGCATACATCAGTTTGGAGTAGTTAGTACTGAGAGAACAGTGGGCTTCTTAGGTGGAGAGCCAAAAATGCCTGCAGTCTCCAGGGCAATGGACTAGCAGCTAGTGCAAAACCTCGTGAGATCTTGCTAATGTTTTTTAAAAATATTTTATTTATTTGTTTTTAGAGAGAGGGGAAAGGAAGGAGAAAGAGATAGACAGAAATATCAATGTGTGGTTGCCTCTCATATGGCCCCCACTGGGGTCCTGGCCCGCAACCCAGGCATGTGCCCTGACTGGGAATCGAACTGGCAACCCTTTGGTTTGCAGCCTGCGCTCAATCCACTGAGCTACACCAGCCAGGGAGCTAATGTTTTTAATAAAAGAGAGCTCACTTAAGAAATAAAAACAATCAAACTATTATAACAGAGAAGAATTTTCATGACCTTTGTAAATTTAAACAAATACAAAAACAGTTTTTGCAATTTAAGTAGACATTCGTAGAATGATGTTAATAAAATCCAATTTCTAAAATGTTTGACTTGTTTTAACTGTAAATTGGAATTAATTTATGCCCTTCTTCTCTACTTGCCCTCCACCCAGTTGTCCTGTTTGAAACAGAGTTGGTTTCAGTCAGTTAATATGCCTTAGAAGACACAAATGGATGTTTGTATCTCTGCACGTATCTCACATTAACAATGCTTTCCATGTTTCTTAAGCCCCGGCTCAATAGAGGAGCAGTAAATAAATGTGCAAAACAAAAATTAGAGAAGAGGGAAGGTAGGATGGTGGGATAGAAATAAGCTAGATAAATGAGTGAGAAAAAGAAATCATAGCCAAGTTGATAAGGAGTACTTCAACTACATGAAAGTAAAGATCCCTTTGAAAAAAAGGCATGACTTCCATCTAAAAGTGCACATATAATGACTTTTAAAAAATATATTAGGCTGCTTTTAAATTACCTGCATTATTTCCCTTCTTGCTGAGGACAAATGTATATAATTAAATACATTTGTATTTCAAAAATGATCTTTTCATTTGTAGATAAAATTGTGCAACATCATTAGTATTAGCTGAATTTGTTTTAACATAATTAGGCAGAATATATTTACTTATTCTAAACTCGTTATACTTATTGGCTCTGTAAGACATTCTTGAGGACCTTGATTAAAAACAGCATGTCCACGTTTATAGGAACGTTTAAGAAGTGAGCACGTTCCAATGGATCATATTGCCAGTAGTTAAAAGAATGAACTAGCTTTCTGACGATACACATTACTGAGTTGCTGCTGCCAGGAACACGTCCAGTGTTGGAGAACCTTCTGTGGTTCTGCCTCCTGGCGCACAGACAGACAATATTGCCATTAGCATTTCTCATTAGAGAAAAGGATGGATAGATAAAGCATCTAGTTAATTATTAAATTGTAAAAAAAATTTTCTTTTCAACTCTGTTCAATAAGTTTCTAAGATTCATTGACAAGTCTACAATGGCATGAAAAAACACATCAGAAGGAAAGAACTAAAGCTTCAGTTTTCCCATGTCGGCTTCAATCACGCAAGGCTTAGTTTTTATGAGTTGAGGTACCAGAAACAAATCTTGTTATGGATGAAAAATGCTACTGAAAATTAAACATTTCATAAAAATTAGTAAATTTATCAATTTAAATTTTCTATTGAAACATAAATGTTAGGTAGGAAGGGCAGAATGTCCTGTTAAACACCACGTAAGAACTCTTCATAGAAAAACTGATCACGTTGATGCCATCAGTTAGCAAAGACTTGGAATACAATGTCATTTTTTATGTCAGGGAAGGGAGACTTCAAACCTTTTGGTTCACCCTGTTTTCAGGAAGGGAGGTATTGCCTAAGAATTATAAGCAACCAAGAGATAAAATAAAGAAAAGAAACAGGTAAAAAAGATAACATTTTCAGTCCATCAACATTACCCACAAGACTAATTATATTAGTTTCCTAGCACTGCCAAAACCAAAACAAAGTCCCATAAGCTGGGTGGCTTGAAACAATGGAAATTTATTTTCTTACAATTTTGGAGGCTAGAAGTCCGAGCCAAGATATCAGCAAAGCCACGTTTCCTCTGACATCTCTAGCAGAGTCATCCCTTGACTTTTTCTACCTTTTGGTTGTCGTCTAGTAGTCTTAGGCATTTCTTGGTTTGCAGCTGTAAAACTGCAAGTTCTGCCTTTCTGTCACCTTGTGTCATTTGTGTCTGTGTCTGCACATGGTCATCTTCTTGTAAGAATCTAGCCTTACTGAATTAGAAACTCACCCTATTCCAGTATGACCTAATCTTAACTAATTGCATCTGCAGGACTTCCTTTTAGGGGAGGGAGTACAATTCAACTCATAATATGAGAGTTCAGTAAACTACCCATGTGCCAAATCCAGCCACTGTTTTTATAAATAAACTTTTATGGTATATCGCCAACCAATTATTTTATGTATTGTCTATGACTGCTTTCATCCTACAATAGTAGAGTTGAATAGTTGTATCAAAGAATTTAAGACTCCTTTAAATCTGAAATATTTACTATCTAATCTTTTATACAAAAAAGTTGGCTAACCCCTGCCTTAGGCTAAAATCTGAATTCTTTATGTGTTAATATGCAGATAACAGTGAAAAAATGAGACAGATGGAGAAAGAGACTGTCGATTGGATTAAAACACATTGCCACAAGATTGTGTAGCTCCTTTCATTAAAAGATGGAATCTACTTACCCACCCTTGAATCTAGACTGACCAATAGGATGTAGCAGGTAGTACTGTGTGAGAACTCAGTTCTGTGTCACAAGAGACTCTCCAGCTTCTTCCCTGGTCCTACTAGAATGCTTCCTTTCCAATGGCTAGGCTGGCTAAAGAGAAAAAGGCCAACCGATTGCTAGCTGCAAGGCTCCAGATGTCTGCAAGTGAAGAGATACCCAAGGTGGGATCATCAGGGGAACCACCCAGCTAAGCAGCCATTCAATACACAGACTTACGAGAAGTAATACATTATCATTGCTTTAAGCCACTATTTTTGCACAGCAGTTGATAACAAACAAACACCAAGACTACATGAATACTTTTTGTGGTGGGAGAAACTTTTCTGAGTGTGAAAACCTTGACTAGCTGCTTTTTGGTTATGAGATAAACAAAAGTATCTTTCTAGGTCTCCACTGGAGTTTGCTGCCCCTCAGGGAGATGGATGTTTCCGTTTCCCTCTTTCCTCTCTCTAGCTACCTATCTCTCTCTTTCTAAGAGGCCAGCCCCTTAGGTGCCAGGTGTTTCCTGGAGTCCCCCTCACGCTAAGGCTATGTGCGAAGTCACACAGTGACTTGCAGAGAATGCTCACTGCCCTGTCAGTCTCGCTTTTCCTGCTGCAGTGGAGGATGTGCTTCTCCTTTATTTTAAATTTGATATTTCCTTCTTTTGAGGATTTCACTAAGTTCTTTAATATTGTACTACATAACCCTAGTATTTCTGGTTCATAAAGTAAGAACTATGGTTCATCAAAATTCATTTGTGGCTAGTGTGATCAATGTAAAACAACCAAACTTTTTTTTTTATGCTAAGTGACTAGTGATATAACCCAACAATCAATGTTGTGTTAATAATCTCAGGAAAACAGTGCAGGGGCCATGGCACTACATGCATTTCTGTATACAGAATTGAAAAAATATATACTTACATGCTCTCCTAAAAAGATAAACAGCAGCTAAAATATGCTTGCAGGTGTGCACAAGTTTTGTCATCTCCGGGCAACACTGGAAGAAGAGTTGTCTTGAGCCACACATTAAATACACAAACATTAATGAAAACTGATTAGGATAAAAAAGGATTTAAGTGAGTTCACGATTTTGTGTGGGGCCACATCCACAGCCATCCTGGCTGCACGCAGCCTGCAGGCTGCGGATTGGACGCCCCTGGTACCCCATGTGGAGTGAATCAGCTATGAAAAATGCCACATTTTGAAGAATATTTCATTAAAAATGTTGAAGCTGCAATAATTTTCAGTAGAATAAAACACATCACCTACATATTATTCCCCAAGATATAGATTTAACTATAAATCTATTTACATAGATTCTAGCTATTTAATTGTTATTATTCTTTCTGACTCCATGTGAAGAAATTTTATGGAAAAATTTGTACAGAGGAATAGTCTTTTGTGTGTATGTGTTTTCTCTTCTTTTCTTTCCTTTTTCTTTTTTAGGTAGATGGTTGCTTGGCTAGTTTTATTGAATATACCACAGGGAACACTAACTACAAACATAAAATACTTATTCTTAAATTAGACATAGAAGGCTTTCCCTGCTTTTATTGAAGCTATAATATATCACGACAAAGGCCTTGTTTGAGACAACTAGAAAGTTATTGTGACCCAATGAAGACAAAAAATATGGGAAATGTGAAACTTCCTAACACAGAAATAAGTCAGAGCTATCCATTTTAGATGTATAAAAGTATCTGAAGTATTCACAGAGTACAGGAAGAAAGTGAAATGAATAATATCTATTCTATCCCAGTCCTGGTAGCACTTTTAAAGTCAACATTTGCTAAGACTCACAAATCATGACTGTGAATACTGAGAATAAAAGGAGAATTGTAATTCCAATTAGTAGCTGCCCATCTCTGTAACATATTTTGTAAAACTCTTTTAACTGCTTTTATGCCTGGCTTTGTGTTTTTATTTCTCATTTTATGTATACATACCCCATTTTCCCACTTGATTATAAATGTATTCTATTAGATAATAATAAAAAGAAAATGGAGGGAAAGGGCAATCTATTATGGGAATAAAACTATCCAAGTTAATTCCACTTTAAATCTTAGCAATACTCAACCATAGGATATTGAAAGGAACATTCACTCTCTAATAAAATGCCAACTAATTACTAATGAATTAAGAAGAAATATAGTACTAATAATAAACTATAGCGCTCCCTTGAGTACATATCCACTCTTCAGCTCCTCAATTAACATCATCTTTTAACCAGGAAGTGGGTAACCACTGCATAGTACATTTAGATTAAGGGTTTCCATTTTACCCACTGCTTTGTCAGCGAAAATTGATTAACTCATAGAAGTTGTAGCTGAATATAGTCAACACTTACTCAACACACCATGTTACTGCCATTCTATTTTACCAAGTCCCATTGAAAGTAGCACCTCTACTTTGGATCAAATAACGCAGTCACAATAATCCATCTGTTCTCTGAACCTTGTCTAACACAAGTTCTGAGATTTTGGTCTAAGTTATTATAAAAATTATTTTTTACATTCTGTATCAATAACTACTTATTTTTAATTAATTTCTCTTCCCAGCACTATTTCATTTATCCTATATTCATTTCATTATGCAGGAGTACATCCAAGTGTAATTATTTCTGAACAGAATAATACGTGGTACTTTTCTCAGCCTTTCCATATCCAAAGTCACCTTTATACTGCATACTTAAATTTTAGTTTAGTGGTGTGTTGAAACTTCTGAAAACTTTCAAGATTATTTTTCATTGGGTTCTAACATTCAATATAGTTGTTTGAACTTCTGATGAAAACCTAATTATTCGTCCCATCTGGGAAGTTTATTTTCCCTTTGTAGAAATGTTAAATGATTTATTTCTATTATTGGAGCCCCAGAGTTATCCAAATGTATATGTGTGCTTTGTTTGTTTGTTTGCTAACATTCATCTTGCATGATGCTAAATTAATCTTTTGAATATAAAGACTTATCTCTCATTGGCACTGAAAGCTTTTCTTTGGTTAGTGTAATAAGCCTGGTATCACTTCTCCCATACTCTCAGCTAAGTGGGGCAGGGCACAATTGGCATGGGCAAACAGAGCTGTCTGAAAAAGTATACTTAGTAGTTCTTGAACTTGGATGAGATTGACCTCATCAACAGTGTCAGCAGCAGGGATAATTGCCTTAGGCAAAACAAAATATTTCATCCCACTAGACAGAGTGTCTGGTTCGGAGATAGACTTGCAAGCCAATCAGACAGTTTTCTTGAGGTTTTTGAGGAACATCAGCTCTCTCTTTTTCCACAGGACTATAAGAGATGAGCTTAAAGTCGGCAAGCTCTCCAAAAAGAGCCAGCAAAAACAACATGTAGAGGAAACAGAGAAAATTATCATCAGTGCTTTGCTTTAGCCCTGACCCAAGTATACTGGATTGTGCTACATGATGTCACTTCCTTTCCAGGACATTATTCTTTTATAGCTGTGGATTAGAGAGTTGGTCAAAAAGGAGCTCTCATGATATTTTGAAGGCAATGGTGAAGCAGGAACGCTTGCTCAGAAGTTCACTGTGGTAAGTATGCTGCTGCATAGGAGTGCCTGATCAGACCCGGTTTGTTCTGCACCTCCACTTTATGTTTAGCTTGTCTTCCTGACTTATAGCCCTGATGGCTAATAGCAGCCATGAACTTACTACAGGTGCTTGGACACAGAGCCCCAGAGATGATGGTTACCTAGAGACCGCAGGGTCTCATGGCCCTCTTCAACACTCCTCCTTCATGCTTCCATGGTAGTTGCTGATCATGCTTGGCTTACAGTTTTTTCCCTGAAAGTTCTTTTTTAGCACCCATGTCAGTGTTTCAGGAGTACTAGTCAGTGAATATTTTCCTGCTTCCTCTAAACCCCATTCCAGATTATCATTTGCCCAACTCCTCCCACATTTCTGCAACAATTAATTTTATAATGAACACCTTATTCCTATAATACTCAAAATGGTTCTGCTTCCCTGACTCATAGATACTGGTAACAAAAGTGAGCTTGGTTGGTTTCTTCAGGGGAATTTTAAGAAATAATATGATAAATTATGATATCAGAGTTTTACATATACAGCCAAAAGTCCATATAAGTAATTGAGCATTAAGATTTCAAGGTTTTAAGATTCCCTTGAAAGCCATACTACATTTGCAACCAAGCAGCCAGAGCCCTGGCCTGGGCCCTGAATCTCAGGAAATCCCACACTTTGGCATGCCTCATTTGAATATGTCTAGGTACTCCAAGCTTGGAATAGTCCTCTGTGGGTCCCAGATATGCCTACTAAAAGTTGTTCTAACCATTTCTCCAGCATCTGAGACTGTCTGTGATTGTCTGGGACAGGTAGAAATATCTAGGCAGGGACCTCCAAACAAAGATCAGGACTTCATTGGCTCTAATTCTGTGTTTTGTTTTGTTTTGTTTTGTTTTGTTTTGTTTTGTTTTGTTTTGACAAGATAATGGTCAAGTCACTATTACTTCATGTATGGGGTGAACCAGATGCCTATAAGGTCTTCCATGAACACTGTAGCTGGTATTCTTTTCCAGAAGCTGGTCTGATGAATGGATCACTTCACTGGCTAGATTAGTAGTTATTTAACAGCAAACTGTTTTGTGTAAAATGATACCACCAGAATGGTATTGACATGCTGATTTTGTATGATACTCAGTCACTAGACACAGTACAAGGTCTGGGCTTTGGTCTGCTAGCATTTCTTTGCTGACCATTGGGATGAGCCCTCTCTCTGGGTCTGTGCATCAGCTCTCACCAGTGCATGTTTGACCACAGTCTTGCTTCCTGTTTATATCCCCTGAGAGTAGCGGTGGTATTGGCAAGTGCAGTACAACCCTGGCATTCGACATGGTCACCTTCCACCTTGCACAGGTTCCATCAGTTTTCCAGGACTAGTCATACCTATAATCTCCACAGATTATCAAGACCATTGTTGTGCAACACCAATGAGCCCTTCTGATGGATTTTCTCAGTTGCCTCCTGGCAATATGGTTATGTTATGTTCTCTTAAGTCAGTCTTAAGACTTAAGAGATGAGGAGCAAAAATTCTTTGTGTAATGTAGAGCTTCTTCTCAATCCCCGCCTTAGAGAACATAAGGACTTTGCCTACCCTCCTCTCTGATATTAGTTTGTGAAAGGCAAGAAATTATATAATGATTGTGGCCCAAAGAGTTCATGAGAAGACATGGCTGAAAGATAAGCTATTCTATGTTTTTACTATAAAACTCCAAATGATAAACTTAATAAGACTAGATTTTAAATTATCTTTCAACTTTTCCTATATGCAGTGGTTGAGACTTGTGTTTGTGGTCATCACTGATAAATCATTGCAATCAGTTTTGAAAGAGTCACAGGATGCCATTTTTCATGGGCAACAGTAGTAAAGTTGCAGTGTTGTGAGTAACAGTGTAGCCACGATTAAATAAATGCTGTATTAGGGAAATGAAGAAGCAAGAAGTTCTATATTTTTTCGATAAAAAAGATTTTGACTATTTTGTTGTCACTCTATGTCACAGATGTAATACCCTCTCAAATTTCTCTGAAAATATTAAATGTGCTTCTTTTATTCCTCATGTGTGTTTGTCCTATTCTATAGGGCAACACTCATTCTTCTAAGGTACAAATTCTGTTTATTGAATTTGTTGGTTTTAGTCCTTCCCTTCACTTTTATCTCATCTAAGATAAGAGTACAAATGGAGGCCCATTTATCTAAATATTTAAAAGTTATACATCAATTTAACAAACTATTAATTATGCCTTATACTCCTACCTTACCAAGCATACCTTTAGAAAGATAAAATGAGAAAATGTATGTAACACTAGGTTTTATATTAGTAAAGCTGTTAAAATATCAGAGATTGTTATATTTTTATTATTATAGATATTGATGTTTGGGATCATTTTGATGCCAGCAATGTTTACATGGGTAACAATTACAGACATGTATAAATCACACATTTGCTACACATTTAAAAAATCTGTTTGTCTTGCTGTTAACAAGACTATTAATCTTGTGCTCTAGTCAGGATGTTCCCATAATGTACATTTTACTCGTAGCAGAGATCTAATGCTGGAGCCAGCAAACTATGGCTCCCTGGCAAAATCTGCCCATGGCCCGTGTTTGTACTGACTTATAAGCTAACAATGGCTGTTGGCATTTTAAAAGATTTATAAAAAGCAGACAATGAAGAATATGTAACAGCAACTACATGTAGTTTGCAAAGCCAAAATAATTTCATATTTTGTCTTTTACAGAAAAATTTTGATGTAATAATTAAAAATTAAAGTACGGTTGTATTTTAAGTATAAAGAATTAGGTATGTACTTAGCACAAATTTAAATTAAAACAAATATAAACACTGATTTTTAAAATTATATCCCATATATTTCCAAATAGCCATTTTCTCTCTGAAAAGTTTTAAAAATATATTTCTTAAATTTCAAAAGTAAAAACAAATTATTGCAATTATCAAGCTTTTCACAATTTGGGGATTCAATATTTAGCAAATTATCAATTAAAGAATTAGTATTGGGCTTCATACATACTAAAGTTAAACCAAAATATATACAAATATAAGAGTAATATGAATGAAAATAAAAATATTTCTCAGTTACAAATATCAATTTATGAATACTTCTAGAACTACACTCTGAAACACAAAGAGAATCAAGAAAAATAACACTTGGCAATATACATTGTTGTGGATAATTCTATTACATTCACAATATCTGACAGAAAGAATTAACATAATAATAATTTTTTCTTTCTGTTACCTTAGTGATTCTATAGCTCAAATCCTCACCACACTTCAAATAAAGAGTCTGTTGCTGGCATTGACAGCAAACCCCACAAAATTTCACTGTGTTTGGACTTTCAGACATAGTTGCCCTGTGTTTTGAGGTCATAGAACAAAAGGCTTATATGCTTCCTATTATTCAATTTGTAGAACTCAGCAGGATAGGTGGGTACTCTAAAGTCTGGCATCTTTATATTGTAGGGTCCTGGGCTTGATTCTAAGAAATGGTTCTTTAAATGGTTTTAGTTATCATGTATTATTTGGCGTTTACATGTTATCTGGTCACACTTACCATTGACATAATGGAAAATTAACCGTGCTTTCCACAGTACAGACTGACATCCCAGGTGTAGTCTCCTAGTATTTATAGGGAATAGAAACATGTGAAACTGGAAGTGGGTGCTTTCCTTCTAGGGTTATAGGCCCTTATCCTTGTTTGGTGTTTTAAGTTACCAAGGACAATGTTCTCTATCTCTAATGCTGATAGTTTGAATGCATCATGAGTGAGTCCTCCTCTAATTCATACTCCACTTCCCTGTCAGCACTTCAGAATTTCTTGCAGGAGAGGAACAGAAAGGTGAGACCATTCAACATCATTGTTGTGGTATCTGTAAGACCATTGCTAATCCTGACCCTTGTCCAGGTTACCTTCCTTTTGATTAACTAGGTAATTTCCCCGGAATTACTCTTGTAACTTTATCTCCTTGTGTGTGTGGGGGTGTGGGTGTGGGTGTGTATGTGTGACTGAATTTTTTTGATTGATTTCCTCCAGGCTATGTGCCAGTTATTGAATTTGATTTTCTTATTTATCTTAACAAATTCCATGTCTTTATATTTCTAAGAATTTCTCAGAGTGGAAAATTTTTTTGTTTTTAGGGGTTTTTTTTGATATATAGAATCATTATATATAGAGATAAATGATATGTGATTGATAGATAAAAACACAAGTATTTATATAAAATATTCATATAAATATATGTGTATAGATTTCTGTCATTGTAAAACATTTGGGCTGAAGAAATATTAAATATGATAACCGGAGGTTGACTTGATGTAGTTTCTTTAACCTGCTTAAATAATTATCATTCAAGAATTCATTTGAAGTATGCGTTTTAAAATTATAAAAAGAGCTAAGAAGCAAGACATCTATTTTATGAATATGCTATTTACCTTACTCAGGAAATTTTGATTGTTTTATGGAAAACCTTCTCCAATGGAGCCTACATTTAGAAAGTTTGTATTGAAGCTTCACTATCTATAGCCTTTCTGAGATTTTGGTCAAATTAGGAAGTTTTCCTGGAGATCTTTACTGTAAAAAGTGCATGCATGTAAGGCTGTTTTACAGCCTCAGCAGGCGCAGCGAAGAGACACGCAGTTGCTGTGGCGTGGAGGCCCAAGTGCTTTCACGGGGCTGCAGAGTCGGGAGAGAAGTTTGGGTCTGTGAGTAAATTTCCCAGTGTCCTAACTTCTGATGGCATAGGGACTGTGAAAACACTAAGTTTTCATGAGCAGTCTCAAACACATTGTACTTCTACGAAGGCCAGACTTCTTCACAACTTAGGATTTATTGTCTTTTTTCCGTAATTGAAGCCAGAATATTGATATCAACTTTCAAAATGCCTAGAAGCACTTACCTAAGCAGATAGATCAGTCACTTTTTTGTTTTATCATATTTTACTTTAGACACTATCAAATATCTTTCAAAAGAACATGGTTTATCATTTATAAAGGGAAAATTAGTCATTACCTAATGAGGAGAGTTTGTATTTAGGAATTGTAGTTTCTGCTAATAAGTGTTCCCCGATCTCACTCTGTATGAATTCAATTTAAGTGTGTTCAAATCCTTCACTGTTGCTTTCAGGGAAGGAAAAGCAGGCTGAGAATGATTAGTAGACTCCTCTGGATGTATTTTCCTCATAAACTTCAGCAACATCCCAATTTCAAGTAATTTAATAGAGTGCATTCGGATTTCTTCATTACAATGCGTTTCTCTGTATGAAACAACACATTCCTGAATACAGTGAACAAAAGGCTTCTTTTACCGGAATATCATTATATATAATGCCATTTTCAATTATAGAGTTGTAACACAGGTGTGTTAAAATTTATTATTGTTTAGTTACAGATGTCCCGCCTTTTCCCCACTGCTTTCCCCTTCCCATCCCCCAATACTCCCACAGTCAACCCCCCTTCCATTGCCCATGCTCATAAGTGAGTCCTCTATTCATGTTCCCTTGTTTGCCCCTTCCTCTTCTTTCCACTGTTATCCCACTTCCCCCTCCCCCTCTGGTCACTGTCAATTTGTTCTTTATTTCCAAGTCTCTGAAAGATTCTGCGTAGAATTGTTTTATTCTGCCTAACCAACTTCTTAGTTCTATTGGCTTAATCTTCGTTAGCTTCAGTTTTCTAATCTCTATAAATGATTTTTAAAAGGATTGATCTTGTGTAATTGTTGTAATATTTGATATAATGCATGTAAGCAAATTAATTAGATAGTCCAATTAAAGCCAAGAACATACTACTAGCCCAAGATAAATGTTTAATCAATGTTGTTTTTTAGTTATTGGCAGCTTTTAAAGATACTATGTGCCAAGCACTGGTTGAACAGCTGTGTGGTTTACCCATATATCTCATTATCTCATGGTTTTAACATCTGTGTTTATGAGAGAATTCGGTGCCTGAACTATGGTGCAGATAGGCAGAAGAGTATGTGTCACAGACACGATGGTGAAAGTGACATCAAATTTTCCGCATTACATCTTGATTCCATCAAAGCATAATTTGTAATTCTGAACTGTCAATTGCTACATTTAGTTCACCAAACAAAGAATTTATTCAAGAAAGGGCAGGGTAAAAAACACAGATATTGACTATATATGAGGTTTACTAAATCAAATGATGTTATCAAATATAGGTTGTCTGATCTACAGTATATAGGGGATGTGAGCATATAAATACAACAAGGAAGATTTTAAAAAGATAAAAATTAAAAGGGAAAGATTCAGCTTCATTGTATTATTCAAAATAATATTTTAAAATACATACATTCAAATTGATGAGTATAGAAAAGAGTGAATAGGGAAAAAGAGGCAGAGATAAAAGAAAGAACGCACGTGTAGTCACAGTTAGTCCTAGTCACATGTCCTGTTCCCCATAGAGAGCCTTCCAAGAAAATGTCTTCCGACCACAGCAATAACCTCCTGTTTATGTTGTCAGTGGAAACAAGACACTCAGATTCATCTTTAAAAACTATCAACCCTACACATTATTATTATTTCTATCTTACTGCAAGGAATATAAAGGCTCAAGAAGGAAATTATTCACTGATACATGGATTATATGTAGAGTAACTGGGATTCAAGCTTAAATCTATTTGATTCCAAATTGATGTTCTTTTCACAGTATTATACTGCCTTTCTTGAAAAGTGAGGACTCTCTGGACAAATATTACACCTCTGTGTGTGTTTTTTCTTTGTTTCACTGGCATCTAAGACAGTGATTTAACAAGTTACAAATGCTAATTTGGAATTTTCTTGAAATGACAAATGAATGAAACAATGAAGAATTCAGTGGCAAAAAACTCTCTAAAAGCCTTTAATTCCATGTTCATACAGTTCTAAAAGTTCAATATTTTGTGTCATTGGATAATACGCTAAACTAATTTTGTATTGTGAGATTTCCTTTTTAGCTTCCTGAGGATGGAAATCATGTCTTATTTTGCTTTGTTTCTACAACCATAGTGACTGGAATCTCAATGAATGTTTCCTGAGTTGATGAATAGGTTTATATATGGGTCAAATAGAGAGCCAAGTATGCACAGTGATATATTTTGCATTGGGAATATTGTATAAATATTTTTGGAAACAAAAGTTCTGTGTGTTTTTTCTTATAATGCATAAAATCTTTAACATAATTGTGTATTAACAACCACGAATGAACACAGGCAAAAGTTATGAACTGCTTAATGTTGATTAGTAAAAATAAAACGCATCATTTTTCTATTTTAATTTCTAATCACTACCTCCTAACTTTTTCAGATATTATGATCTTCACTTAAGATAGTTGCCACATAAAAATAGCTTTTATTTTCTTTTCCTTTTTAAATTTTATTTATTTTTTCTTTTTTAAAGAAATGTTTGTTCAAGTACAGTTGTCTCCACTTACCCCTACCACTCTCCCCTGTCCCACGGACCCCTACCTCCTAACCTCAATCCTACCCCCCCTTTGGCTTTCTCCATGGGTTCTTTATGTGTGTTCCTTGATGATCCTGCTCCTTCTTTCCCCCTTATCCTCTTCCCCTCTGGTTACTATCAGCTTGTTATTTATTTCAATATTTCTGGTTATATTTTGCTTGCTTGCTTATTTGGTTGATTAGGTTCTACTTATAGGTGAGACCATATGGTATTTGTCTCTCACCACCTGGCTTACTTCACTCAGCATAATGCTCTCCAGTTCCATCCATGCTGTCGGGAAGGGTAGGAGCTCCTTTCTTTCTGCTGTGTAATATTACATTGTGTAAATGTACCACAGTTTTTAAATTATTAAAAAAAATAAACTAAAAAGAAATATAAAAATACAGGAACAATTTTTCCCTTCTTTTAGATCATTGCAATCACAATTTTCATGTGATATGTGTTCTTAATAAAACTGGTAACCAGCAGTTACATAATGATGCATTTAGGTTGTAAGCAAAATACAAGTACAGGGAAAATCCATGAATATATGTATCATTGAATCTCACTTTATAATTTAAGATAAACCATATGAGATTTTGATACTTGCCATTTTTTTTTACCTATAAAACCAGCAATTTTCTGTGTTTGTATGAGAAAAATGAAGGACATTTTGTTACTGTGTTGTCACTTATTCTAAACATGATGTTAATTGGGTTTAGAGCTGTAAAAAAATAGAATCTCAGTTTTGTTGTGGGGATTAAAAGACTGTTGGAGAATAATGAAAATTCAGTAAATTGTAGCTATTCATTTACTAGTAATCAATTAGAATTTTAGCTACCATGTTGTCAAAAGAATACTTATGCTAAGGAACTAATCTCCCACTATTGATTCTTTTCTAAAATATACATCATACCCATATTGTTATTCAGATGCTCTGAATATGAGCTAATCCTGATAACGAAGAGTGTAGACCTTACCAAGTTTTAATGTTTGACTTTCATTTCTAAATGTCACATACACACACTCAGAAAAAGATTCCCTTCAGGAAAATTCCTGAGAAGAAGCCCAAGAGTTTTCTTGCTCAATTCTTTGCCAAACAAAACCTCCAGACCTTTCAAAATTCATTTCAGATGTACTCCCAAGGAGTACAATTGTCTGATCTGCACCTCGAGCAGGTTATAAGCCATGCTGACCTATATTGTGTATGCTGAGTATGGCTCTTTGGGGGATGTTGACAGAAGTTTTGTATGTAACACAGATTCAGAAAGTACAGGAGAAATCTGCATAGAAGAGAAGTGAAACACATTTTTAATTTAAAATGGTGCCGGAGCCTCCAATTTTTCAAGTGTCAAGAAAATAAAATAATTAAGGTGGTATGAAGTACATTTTTTTTTTTGCAAATGCATTAAACTGAAAACCAATTATAGGAGAAAAAAATTTAAGTCTGAAATAAGCAAAAATGCCCTTGACCTAATTAAATCATCATTGGTATGATAGTTTAGATTTAGTTTGCTACTTGTCCCTCTGTTTTTCTCTCTGTACTTGCCAAGAGTATCACTCAGGAGCATATTCTGGGTTTATTTTTCAAGCACTGATTTATATATATCATGTTTCATGTATTTTTTCTCTTCCTTATAAGACATCTGTTTTTTTCTCAGTACTGGGTCCTGTGAGGCATGTGGAAGATACCAAACCCAAAACCTTCTCTTGGCCTCTGGCTTTATTCTGCCAAAGTTGTGCTGGGAATTATTTTTAAGTTCTTTCTTTTATGATTCTTTGCTTGGTTATTTCCAAAATGTCAGGCTTTTCCCTGCAAACCATTTCCTTAATGATTGTCAACTTCTGAAAGGGATGTGGGACTTAATAGCAAAGTTACCTGCATGGTCCCCAAGGACCAGCAGGATTGGGTATTCAACTCTTCCAGCTTTCATTAGGAAATGGCAGCTGTGGTACCTGGGTCACTTGCTAAGGACAGAAAAGAAAAGAGTACTTGAATAGTTTCATGGCTCAAAGAAGCAAAACTGTCAGGTACAAACAGAACTGAAGACGACATTTTGCAGAACTAGGAATCACTGCTTGAAAATAAGATTCAGGGCTGGAGGCGGGTGACAGGACTCAGTGGTGAGCTGTCCTCACTCGCAAACTAGAATGACCTGCACATCAGACAAGCCGAGGCCGTGCGTGCTTAGTCAAGGCATCAGCGGCGAGGCAGAGGAGACGGAGCACGCGGGTGACATGTTAGATTTGAAACGAGTCATGAAATACCTTAAGCATGAAAGTAATTGTTTTTCCAGAGATACCTAGATTTTAACCATGTTTATATGTATTATCTAAACATTAGCTGAAGAAACTTTACTCGGTTAATCCATTATCACACATTATCACTAAATAGGAATCTGAACAAGGATTCTTAGGACTCTTGTATGAACCTAACACCAGATTGTCAGTTCTGGGAGGTACAAGCTTCATTGACTTGATATATGAGAATGATTAAATGTTAGAACATTTAATCCTGAGGGACTCTGGGCTCCAGTGCTAGCTCTCTCCCCCACTTCTCTTTTAACGGAAGAAATTGAGAACTTGACTTGAAGTGACAGGACAGGAAACAAGGAAACAAACTGAAATTCTTCACCCCAAGCACAGCGCCCACTGCTCCTTCCATGCATGTAGACAAATTTTAAACCTCAGCCTTTCAAAATAGTTTCTGTTTGCTGGTTTTTTTTTTTTTTTTTTTGGTATTTTAAGAATCCTGTGTAGAGAGAAATGTTACTTGTAGTTACTATATCATATCAATTTTGTTATTTTATAAATATATGTAGGCATTTATTATAATTATGTATAATTATATGTCATATCTACTTGCTGTATTAATATAATATGCTTTGGGGTTTTAAGTTCCATTTTTATACACGTGTGTGTGTACGCGTATGTGTAGGACCTAGGCATCTTTAAGAAATTTTGAGAGGGTCCATGAGGTCCTTCCATTTCCAATACCACATTTGTGTAAGGCTAGATTTCCTTCATATACATCAATTAAAACAACGTACACAACAGATTGAATTTAGAAGCAGATATGAAAATTCAAAGAGTTTTGCAAAAATGTAAGATGATGCCACTCTTCTTAATAAATGTGTTGTTTTGGAAATTATAGGTTTTTATAGAAATAAACTAGTCATGAAAGATGTAATAACTTTTTATTGTTACTTTTACATAAATAAGCAATAGTTCTTATATGTGTCAGTTTTAATATCTAATGCAATACCTAATATCTAGTACAATAACTAATAACATAAACAAAATATCTTCAGTATCCTCAATAATTTTTAACAATATAAAGAGGTCCTGAGAGCAAAAACTTTGAGAATCTCTGAACTAAGACATCCATGAAGGGACTTAGAGGGAGAGTTCGGGACATGTAAAGGTCCTATACTGAATAGTGACTGGTTACTCCTGAAATCCATGGTTTTGGAGGGTTTGAGAGAGGACAGCTAACAGTACAGGATGCAGAAGACAGAAACGCTCTCACAGAAGCAGTAGACCAAAGCCAGGGCAATGAAGCTGCCATGACTGCACAAATGGCATGAGTAAAAAATAGATCCCAGGGAGAGAAGGCCTGGAAGCAGCCAGTACAGACAGGGCCCTAGGTCAGTGAGTAGTGGCCACAGCCTTCCCAGGATGGGCTAAGTAGAGGCAGTAAAAATGAGCTGCTGTGTTCCCTTGGGGACAATTATATTGTCACAGAAGTGAGACTATCCCCAGGTCTTCCTTATGCTCTTATGTATTTAAGCCAAGCAGGACTTAAAGAAAACAAATTTAAAAAGCCACTATATTTTTGTATTCCCCCCCACAAAAATATTGTATGTGTGCTTTGTGGGAACAGTCACTTCTCTGCTCCAGTATACAAACCTAGGTAGGCCTGTGACATTTCTGCTCACTCAGAGGAAAGTCCTATAATCGCTTTAAACTGCAAGCATCGCCTCAGTAAAGTGGTTGAACAGTTTGGTTGTGTGTAATAACCAGATCTATCAACCAGACTGGTTTTTTTTTTTTTTTTTTTACCTTCCACTAGACTTAAAGTTAAATCTTCTCAATCACTTGCTTTCCAATTTAGGGACTGCCTGGAACCAGTTCCTTGCAGTGGAACAACATGGGGTTTCTCTTTTTCCTTGCCTTGCCTGGCTTCTCTTTGCCCAACATGTACATGCATATTTCCCTGTCTCCATTGTTGCGGCCAATGCCATGGGTGTTTTATTTTCTTAGACCTGGCAAATATTGAAGGCTGACTCACATGGGGGCACTTTTGTGGACTCCCTGGAGATTGGCTGAATTTAACCGTGACTCTCTTCATGTAGATAGAACATCTCCTTGAATGGGCCGTTGCCATTACCTTCTCAACCTTTTTATCCCAAAGCTTTACTCCATAGTCCACTGGGGTCCTTTTAGGGTTTTAAAAAACTACTCAGACTGAAATTTCTACCAAGGTTTCATGTTTATTCCCCCAAATCGTTTATGTTGGACCTGTCATCAAAGCGCAGGTATGCCCTGCTATGACGGAAGGCTTTGGGTATGCGATGTGCCTGTGTATGGGCCGGGAGGCTGAAATCCTAATCGCTCCTTCCAAGGAAATCCTCTGTACTCCTTGACCTTTATGCACTGCTGCTAACAGTAACAGGGTTCAAAGTCAAGTGGCCAGTGTTTGGTTAGCTAATCCAAAACTTTGTTGTTGATGAAACCTCCTTTGTAATGAAGCATGTATTACATAGAGATTGATGCCTTAGTTGAAGCTTTCCAATTTAAGGCCCTGTTGCACATCCTGATAATGAGCTTTCTTTAATTGAAGAAATCTGCTTCCCCTTGCAACATGAAAGAGAACTTTAACATGAAATATATTGATATTATGGCATTAAATATAAGAAATATACTTAACATTATGACCCAGAACACAAATAAGCATAAATACATATGGATTTACACATACATGCATCCACACACACCAGAAGTTTCCCCAAATCTAATTTTCTCAAATTTTATTTTTAATCCTTTTCTTAACCCTCAGTGTGATTATTCATTTTTCAGTATTATTTCTTTTTTCTCCCAATATAAATCTCCTTCTTTTGGTTCCTTCTGTACTGAGCCATTGTTTTTGGCTTCAAGCCAAAGGGAAAAAATACATGGGGAAAAATGTTCTCATCTAGGGCCATAGTTACCAATATAATGGAGGACTTATGGGGGGGGGATTAATCTTCCCTTTTAGAGTGATGAGAGGCTGGTAGCCAGGGGCCAACCTGAAATGACATTTTGAAAAGTGGGTACTGGAAGGCATTGTTTTAAAGCCCGTGAGAACCTTTAAAATAATAAAATTACCCTTTTTTTTCAGAGTAGGTAGTTAATGGAATTGAAGTCATCAAACTTTCTTAGCTACCCTTAAACATTATCTATTGTATATTTAAACATATAACTTTGAAAAAATTATTCTGTCTCCTGTACAAACCATCTAAATTCTGCATATTTTGCTAATATGTGATGCTATGTTTTCTAGGATCAAAGCCTCCTATGTTCATGATGTACCAAAATTAATGATCCATGGAAGTTACTATAAAGATAAAGCTTAGTGCAAAGGAAAAGTTAAGAAGAGAGAAAAGTGGGACCCACAAATTGTAATTTTATGTTGTGATTATTCCTGTAACTGAGTCTGTTTATGTGCAAGTGTGGACAAACGAGAATTGATATATTTACCCAGGGCCCACTCT
Source organism: Anoura caudifer (assembly GCA_004027475.1). Taxonomy (NCBI): domain Eukaryota; kingdom Metazoa; phylum Chordata; class Mammalia; order Chiroptera; family Phyllostomidae; genus Anoura; species Anoura caudifer. The sequence continues at coordinate 361,897 of PVKU01000699.1, forward strand.
AGGTCAAAAGTTTTATTATAAGGGGCATCGGGGCCAAAAAAAAAAAGGAATTTATTTTCTGGAGCACAGGCTTCCCCCACTAGGTGAGTGTTCTAGGAACCCATCCGTATCAGTGTATCAGCTGAGGTTCAGCTTCAGTGAATTTCTGTGAAGACTCTTTCAACACATTTGCCCATCTCATGATGGGTGATTTACGTGCACACCTGCTCATACTGTGCTGAGTGTCCAGCAAGTTTTGACCAAAAAAGGGCATGACCCCCTGCTCCACCCTCCCTATTCACCTGATCTTGCCCAAAGCACCTTTTCCCCCTGCAATGAAAAAAGTCCCTAAAGGGGAACGTTTTGTCAATATGGGAGAGGTGAAACAAAAAACAGCAGAGGCACTAAAAGGCATCAAAATCGACGCATTCAAAAACTGTTTTGAGCAGTGGAAAAACCATCTTGATAAGTGTACTGCATCAAATGAAGAATACTTTGAAGGTGACAGAAGTTTACACATGTAAGAATAAATACACTTTTTTAATAAATAAATTCTGGTGTTTGGGGGGCCTATCAATAAGTATTTTTTATGTCCTGGCTGCCATTATCACTGCCATGGGAGGTGGTTTGAACCAAAGAATTCTATTTCTTCACAATTCTGGAGACTAGAAGTCCAAGATCGAAGAGCCAGCAGCTTGCTTTCTCTGAGGACTTCCTCCTTGGCTTGCAGGTTGCTGTGTCTTCTCCTTGTGTCTTCACGTAGCATTACCTCCGTGTCTGTGTGTGTCCTAATCTCTTCTAATAATGGCAGCAGTTATATTGGGTTAGTCCCCACCCTAAACACTGCAGTCAAACTTAACTACTTTCATAAAAACCTTATCTCTAAATACATTCGGAAGTACTGGGTATTAGAACTTTGACATATAAATTGGTGGCGGTGTGGGGTGTATAATTCAGGCCATAACACTCCCTTCAGTTATAGACCTCTGCTAACCTTTTGCTCACACTGACAGAAGATGTTGGTATCGGGATGGTAATTTATTTCTTCCTCACTCCTGCCATCTCCGTGAATGACTTCACCTCAGTGGCTCCATCCCCATGGTCATCACATGGACCTCACCTTAGCAGTCATCTTCTACTGTCCAGCACTGGTGGCAGCTTTTAGAGCCTGTCACCACCTCACTCATGCATTCCAGAGCCTGCTGTCCAACCAAAGCTACCCACTCTTCTAATTTTTTCAAACTTCATACTTATGACATTTTTCTTTGCCCTCATTTTATTATTCCTTTCTCCACTCTTTTTCTTTCAATATAAATCCCTTTGTTTTAATTTATTCTCTCCTGAGCCATTATTTTGTCTTTAAACCACTAGAAAAATATAAATTAGACCAGAATTTTCTATCTCTTCTCTCACATACTGGCTGATAAATATGTGTATTTGCATTCTATTGCTGCATAACAAATTATCACAACTTCATTACTAAAAAGCCCCCACAAATTATGAGTTTACAGCACCCATGGGTCAAAGTCCAAGAGGCTGTTAGCTGTTGTCTTCTTTTTAGGACCCCACTGGACAGAGATTAAGATACTGGCCAGGACTGTAATCTCATCTGAAGCCGAAGTTTCTCTTCCAACCTTACTAATTATTGGCAGAATTTATTTCCTCATTGTTTTGTCATAGAAGTCCCTGTTTTCTTGCTGAAGCAACTTGGGACTGCTCTCTGCCCTGGAGGCCATGCTCACGTCTTTCCAACGTGGCCACCTCCTCACACAACATGGCAGTTTACTTCATCTTTGGTACCAGGGTGAGCTTTTGTTGTTTTTGTTATTTAAATCAAAGTCAGCTGCTCAGTAACCTAATGATGGGAATGATTCTCATCATATTCAATCTTCCACCAACTAAAGGGATTTTATAGGGTGTGTACATGAGAGGATAGGAATCTTAGGGACTCCCTTAGAATGCTGTCTACCCCAAACATGATATCTAGAAATTTATTTTATCCTATCTTTTTCAAGATAAATTTGGTGTTGCTAGAGGCTTAATAAATATCTATTTAATGAATTAATGAAAGGATGATTCAGAAAAAAGTTCTCAATATTCTGGGCTTTGTTTTCCCTTTAAATCCTCTCCAATTCTAATATTAAGTGATGATATGATCATACATTTTTTTTCACATTTTGTTATTGTTGTTCAAGTACAGTTGTCTCCAATTATGCCCCCCAGTACCCCACCCATTCCCACTTCCCACCCTCAATCCTACCCCCCCTTTGGCTCTGTCCATGGGTCCTTTATACATGTTCCTTGATGACCTTTCCCTCTTTTCCCCCATTATCTCCTCTCGCCTCCCCTCTGGTCACTGTCAGTTTGTTCTTAATTTCAGTGCCTCTGGTTATATTTTACTTGCTTGTTTGTTTTGTTGATTAGGTTACACTTATAGGTGAGATCACACAGTATTTGTCTTTCACTGCCTGACTTATTTTGCATAAAAAAATCTGTCTTGAAATAATAAAATATAATAATACGTTTAAAAATTAGTTCTATAGCTTGTAGAAGTTAGTTTATATTTATAGTACAGAATGTAAACATGAAAAACTTAGACTTCACTGTAAAATAATCTCTGGAGAATTGAGTTGGTATGTATAAATTATTTATGGGTTTTGTTATGTCATAGTAAGAGAGAAGAGGTATACAGACATCAACCAATGTGAATTAATTAATCTGCCTCACACTATTTTATAAATATTTTGATTAATCTCCTTGCACTATTTTATAACTTATATTTTAAGATGTATGTTATATATGTGCATACAAACACACACACACACACGTAAATTCCTAAACTCTATTGTTATTGAGGGCAAGGTCTGTGTTTTATTCATCTTTGTCTTTTTAGCACCAAATAAAATATCCAGAATATGAAAATTACTAGTGTTTAATGAATGAAGTCATGATTAGCTAATGAGTAAATAATTACATATAGAACACTAGAAAGTTTGCAAAGGTAAGATACATTCTTAATGATTTTCAACAGCATTTGGAAATCTAGAAAAAGAGTTACAGAAAGAGGTTAATAATAAATTTACGGATTTGAGATACATTCACGAATATAGTTTTGTTTAAGTTTTATAAATGAGTGCTAATATTATTATCAATTTTGACTGTTTTTACCACAAGATTTCTGCATATATGGTCCTTTTTACAAAGCACCCTATATGTTTCTTTATTGGCAGTTTTTGCATTATCTTCACTTTCTGTATCAATCCTTTTACCCTTCTGATATATAGTACACATCCATCTAGATGAAACATTATAAATCATAAGAATGCTGCCCTGTACTTCAAAAGTCATAAAATATTCCTGCTAACTTCCAAATAAAGGTGACAGCAATGTGGTCTCATTTTACCTTTATAGACAAGCATGTCAATCCATGTTTCTTGTGTTCTAATTAAGTCAATGCCACCATTGTTTGCAGACCATACACTAAAAATATTTGTACACTTAAATTCTCATTTTGTTTCATCAAATAAAAACAGCTTGCCTCATCACTGTATTTTGAAATTTTAACCTTTTTGAGACCTAGCTCATATGTCACCTTTTTGCTGAAATCTATTTAAGCATAATAACAAGAAGTGTGTTTCTGGTCTTTTGATGCATATTGTTTTCAACTTTCTTATAGTACTTATTATTTGCAGTCATGTGCCATAGGTTTTTTTTTTAACCATTTTATAACTTCTTATTAAATAGAAAGGTTTAAAAAAACATCAATGATTCTCTGTTTTGGAACCCACCTTTCCATGAGGTGACACAAAATAGAGTAATAAATAATATCAGTACCTAAATACCCCCACTGAGTTGCTTTCAGAGAAGTTTGACTAGAGAGTTGGTAATGAACCTAGTGGTAATGAACTTCCCCTCCCTTATAGTGTCAGATGAGACCACATGGAGAACCTGGGCTTTCATCCCAACCTGTTGGAAATAAGGAGATTTTGCTATTCTTCACTTGGGTGATATTAGAGGAAACTTAGAAAATGAAAACTTTCACTACTGTGTGATACTAATAAGGTAACTCTATCCTCAGTCACAGAAGCACCACTAGAGGCTCCACAGAGAACAGTAACAAGACAATTCTGTCCCTCCTCGTCAATGAGGTATCAGTGGAGACCTAGTAGCAGGAAAGCAGAACCCACACTTCTGCTCAGCTGGAATTAAGAACCTCCCTTACTGACTATAAATGGAGATGCTGTGGGGAACGCAGACTTCCATCTCCACTGGTGTTCATAAGGCCCTCCTGCACTGTCCCCTGTCAGAGCAATGCCAGAGAAAGCCATTTAAAACCGAAGGTTTAATTAAGATTGAGATTCATAATAAAAAAATGTACAGGGTTCAATGAAAAAAAAAACACTCATTATACCAAGAATCAATACCTTTAATTTAATTAAAAAAAAAACACAATGTGGTGATAACTATTGGAGTTATAAAGATAAGGCAGCCTTCGTAAAAATATTTCCATAAGCAATTATAAACACAATAAAAACAAGAATACAGAAAGTCTAAGCAAAGAAATAGAAAGTTTTAGAAATACAATAGAAATAGGCTCCCACCTCAAAAACCTAGAAAAAGTAAAATGGAAAATAAACTCAAAGCAAGGATACAGAAAAGCTAGATCATTCCTACAATTCTGGTAGAAATATAAACATGTTACAGCCACTCTGGAAAACAATTTGGTAGTTTCTTAACAAAGTAAATATTCATCTACCATACAACCCAGAAATTTTACTCCTCTACATTAACTCCAGGCATATGAAAATTTATCTTCACACAGAAATCTGTACATGAACGTTTATAGCATCTTTATTTGTACTAGACCAAAATTAGAAAAACACAGCTGTGCTTCAACCGGTGAATGGTTAAACAGACTGCAACACATTCATGCCATGGAGCATTTGCTCAGCAGTAAAAAGCAGTGAACTATCAATACACATAACAACTTGGATGAAACTCCAATAATACACTGAGTAAAAAAGTAATCTATCCCTATGAGTTAAACACTATATGATTTAGTGTATATAATACTCTTTAAGTGGCAAAATTATGGAAATGAACATACTTGTGGTCGACAAAGTTTAAGACCAGATGAAGAAACTATAAGCAACAGAAGGATCCTTATGGTGATGGAAAATTCTTTGTCTTGACAGTTCAATGTCAATTATCTTTGTTGTGATATTGTTTTATAGATTTAAAATGTTACTATTTGGGGAAACAGGATAAAGGATACATGAAATCTCTCTGCATTGTTTCTTACAACTGCATGTCAATCTATAATTACCTCAAAATATCGTTTTGTCTAACGACAATCCATGCTGAGTTAGGTCTTTCTGACACTGACAGACAATCCAGCAATCAAAAGAGCAATTCAGTAAAGTAGCGTAAGGCTTTCTCTGCATTATGTCAGAATTCCAGAGGAAAGTCATTGGTTAATTAAGTAAAGCGGTGGTGTGAGTGATGTCTTGGTGATATTGATTTGGTTAGAGGAACAAGATATACCCAAATTATGTTTGAATAATCATTCCCTAACCTCACAGAGTTTCCAAAGAAAGTACCCACACAAAGATAAATAGGACAAAGTTACCATTTTACCCAGAAGCAAAATGCTTTGCACCTGCCAATTCAGAGTTGAGGTAAATGAGAGCTTAGGCCGTGCGGTTCTCAGAGTGCAACGGAAGCGCTAGAAGCTCAGGGCTGTCCAGTGGCAGCCACGCCAGAGGCAGAATCTCTTCTGTGCCTGTTTCCTTTTGTGTCCGTCCTGTCTGAAACCTGGTTCTCCGGAACACCCATGGGTATTTTCACCCTTCCATAGTTGCCTAACATGTTTACTCTCTGTGTAAGTTAAATGGAGATGTTTCTGTTGTTTATAATCAAGAATGCTGACTGGTACAGGACATGCAGTGGATGCTCAAAAGGTCTGGGATTAGGTATCTTGACTATTTGGGGCTGAAACTAAATACGATCCTTCTTGTTTTCAGGAATATTATTCTGGCAGACAGTGATTTGCAAAGATGAATTTTCTAATTAAATTATCAACTGTGTTCTCCTGTAATAAATTGTCCTTTGAAAAAGTAAGTCTTTGCAAAATTGAAAGTCCTCTGCTTTAGAACAGTAATGAAGAAAAGAGTAATTTCAGAACAATGGAGTCAGTTGGGTATTTTTTAGGATGAATAAACAGCTTCAAAAAGAGAGAATGGCTAGCTCAAAAACCTAAATCCTCAATGAATAACCTGAAATCCCCAATTTTTCCATGAATACTACAGCTAAAGACAGGCCTGCAGGAGCCAAGACTCAAATGCAAAATTTCAACCTATAGTCTGCCAAATTGTAACACCAGTTGAATTCAACTGATTCACCAGATCTCTTCTGGGAATGCTAGAGCTTTGATTAGAATACAACATGAGTCCAAGAGCTGGTGTTGAGCCTATGTAGGAAAATTCAGAAAACATTGTGTATCCTGAATCCTAAACCCCACAGAGCTTCCCTTGTTATTGGAGACATTCCTTCTTCCCTCACTTATGACTGTTTCACTTTGTCTGTGAATGCTGTACCCTTTAACTTGAGGAAATTATTTCTTTTAAAAAAAGATAATTGTCTTGATTCCTCATCTCTTGTATTTCATTACCTTTAGATTTTTTATTTTTATCTGCTGAATTTATAGACATGATAGGGCATACCGTATGCAGGAGTGATTGTGCTAGTTCTAACAGTTGGGAGTATTTTAACTACACAGCTTGCTGACCCAAACCTGGATTCAATGATAATTAACTCTAAATGAAGTTACAATAAGGTATTTTTCTTGGTAAAATGAAATTCAAAGATTTGGTAGTGAGAAATGCTAGAGAACATTTACCACTTTGACCTACTCTTTTACTATGTTCCTCAAGATGGCCCAGAACAGATATTGAGGTGCATGGCAGAATATTTGTGAGGTGACTTCATAGCTTTTTTTTGCATTATTTCGTTTTGTTTTTAAAGTACTATACATTTGTGGGAGAAGATGTTGTTCAAATGAGTATCCTGATAGAAATCAGAGGCAACGTTCTCATGGTTACCAGGAAATGAAGAAACTAATGGTGCAATTAGAATGGTCTTAGGTCTTCGATGGGAGCTGTTTGGCCATGAAGTTTCATAGCATCACAGTATATGGGCAGTACACTAAAGCTTGCATTACTTAGGGCAGGTCAACATGTGAAAAACATGCCAAATACACATGCACACCTCAAACATATATGCTTAACATATGATGGCTTTTACAGAATAAAAATTTATTTCTTATTCAAATAACAACCCCGGGTGGTCTGAGGTTGAAGGCTGAAGGGATAGCGATGCCACAAACATTGGATGATCTAGGCTGACGGTGCCTCTGCCAGTCTCAACATGCAGCTTCCAAGTGCTCCTAGGTCACTCTGGAAGAGAAAAGAATGTTAAGGAGCTTATTGCCAAGGCGTAGAGTCCTGGACATCACTTAAGGAAACACTCAGTTGGCTAGAATTCGGTTATGCAGCTCCATGAAGTTTCAAGGAGTGCTGGCACTGTAACCTTGCAGTGGTCCAAGTGAAAAGAGGGTCTAGTTTGTTAAACAGCTAGCAGTGGGGAAAAAAAGTTGAATGAGAGAAAACTGACTTGAATCTCCATGTTAGACCATTGTAACCCTCCCTCCCAATTCTCACATCTGAAGGAATTCTCAAACTCAGAGTCTCTGCTGCTTGAGGAAGCCAGACCTTTTGGGAAACATTCTGAAATCATATCAAATATATGTTTGATGAATATTCCTCCTACCCTGCCTTAGATATTTGTAAGCATTTACAAAGGAAACTCTGTCCTGGGAGAAAGAAAACATCAAAACCTCTTGGAAATTATTGATTACAAGCTGTGAACTAACAGAATTTTTCTGGGGATATAGAATTCTACTGTGATCTCACTGAAGAGTAGGGGCTCATAAAAGTTAAGTGACTAATGGAATTTTGGATCAGCAGAACACCGAACACTTCTTTTTACGCTTTTCCCAGAGTAGATAGCCAAAATAGCTGTGTTTAGGAGCTGTCTCCCGGGCTTTAGGGGAATCTCCACTTTGGCCCCTTGATATGTGTAGTGAAGGAAGGTAGGTTTGGTAAAAAAGATAAAGTGGGAATATTTGGTAAAAAATGTCAAGTAAAGTCCCCTTCTTTATAAAGACTGATAAATCATAAGCAATTTAATACCATCGTTAGTTACTTATAGATACAAAAAATGATTCTTGTCACAGCTCTACCTTACTCAGACTTTTCATTGAGTCCAAATTTACATATATCCTGAAAACTTGCACTATATTACAGATACTTAATCAGAAACTGAATCTGATTATAGCTGCTACCCCATAGTTTGTTTCCTAGTTAATGTAACTCTGGGAAAATGTTATTCAGCTTTCAATTTGAAATTAGTTTTATTCTATCCTGCTAAATGAAAAATACCAGAAGCTTTATGGTTTTGTCTAGAAGGAAGCTTCTTATACTTGCACCATCTTGCTTCAATGTATTTGAAATTCTTCTCTCTGAAGAAAATTCAACCTTTATTAATTTCACAGTAGAATATGCTGGTTCCTATAATTAATGCCATCATCCTGATAGGAATAGTAAGGCAGGTCATAGAAGGATCCTGAATGGCTTGGTAAGACCTACACATGGCAGGTGATGAGACAAATTCTGTGAAAACCCAGGGGCACGCCAACAACATAGGGAAGCGGTGGAAAGATTACAGGGACTATGAGATTATTTGCTGAAAACAAAGAACCAATTTGTACATTTTCTAGCCCTTTCACTATTGTTTTTAATTTTAGGAGAAACATTTTGGGTATTGCAATATTTTAACTATTGAGGTTCCAGGTTTGAAAGATTAGTGTGGTGATCTCTATCTGGCTTGCAGTGGTATAGCTTTTAAAGCCATCTGTAAATTATGCTCAAATTATTTTTGCTTAATCATCTGAAAGATCTTCCCAGGAATAATGCTACTCTTTGGTGTAATTCTGAAAGAGAAAGGCAGAAAAGGGATAGTAATCATCATAGTGATGTTTCTTTGAAAAGTGTAAAGTGTGTGTGTCTCTACATTATATACATACATATATAATGTGTGTTTATACATTATATATACATATATACTGTATACATATATAGTGTATAAAGTCCAATTATTTCTAGGAAATATGATATAAGAGAAGACATGACTTCAGTAAGAACTAAATAGCACATTTTTATTTCTTGGGTAAAATTAATTTCTTGTAAGAAATATTTTGTGGTACACTGGATGATACAGGAAGACAGTCAATGAGCCCACATATTGTGCAGCTGGTAGAAGCCTGAGGGACAGAGAGAGACAATTTAAATCCAGTGTCTATTTCATGATGAAAAAAATTTCTTATTGCCCATCGAGTGTCCAGTAGAATTAAATGATCATGCCATCATCACCAGGCTGGTCCCCCTGGGAAATGGTGTTGCCCTGGAAGAGCCGAGTTGTTTCCTGCTGCTGTCAAAGTGAGGACTTACTGCTGGTGGTGACAGTGGCACCTTTGAACCTGCTGTCCCTGGTATCTCTGGCCATTTGTTCATGAGCGTATTAAGTGAGCGTAGGAGCTAATGTGGAGACTGGGAAAGAAAGCCTGCTGACCTCTGCAAAACAATTTATCATTCTGCTCTGATGATGAACAAGCTCTGTGAAAGTTTAGGCATTTTTTAAAAAAGAATATTTACATGGGCCTCAAATATTCTTATACTCTGGACCTGTTCTGAGAGTTAAGGCCAAATATCTATCTGTAGACTTATTTGAAGTGATGCATCAACTATATCATTCCAAGACTCTTGACTTTAGACGCACCATCAATCTTTGTTGTGAATTGTTAATTCAGGCTACACTTCCTCTTAGGAAAAAGTGGAAAATGGTAATTTAGCTTAAAAGTAGACCTTTCTTCAATAAAGACTCTAGGCTTCCCACAACGCAGCCGAAACCTCAGTTGCAGCCTTGTAAGATATCCTGAATCAGGGGACCCAACTACATTGCACCTGAGTTCTTATAAAATATAATACCATGAATGTTATTGTTTTAAGTTGCTGAGTTCTAGGATATTTTTTATGTAACAATAGATAACTAATACAGTACCCCAAAGAGAAATGTTTTCACCAGGGCACACAAGAGTGGTTATTGATACCAGTTTGAGTTTTACATGCTTCTGGGCAAGCAGACAAAAAGAAGGTTAGGTTTTGGCTAGAATTAAATTAATGTGAAATTGGTAATGAAGAAACAAAGTCATAAATACCAATTATGATTTATAATCAATTCTTTAGAATAAAACTATAGCACCAAGTTATATTGTCTTTCTTACTAAAATATGCATATTTACATATTTTATATAATTTTACTTTTCTTCCTCTCTACCTCTACAGCAAGTTGGTGGTAGTTAGGTGCACAGTTTTTTCTCCACAGATTTTGGAATATTCAGATGGGAATCATGACAGATGTAGGGAACAGAAGAGGATGTTAGTCAGAGGAGAACCATCACGTGCCTCTCTTTGGGACAAATGTGAGTATATATGAGACGTGGTTGCCTTATCCTGGAATCTGGAATTATTTTTGAAATACAATGTGAGAAGAATGATTTGTAGATTTTGAGCAAAAAAAATGAGTAGATTACATTAAGAATTTATTTTAGTCTGTCTAAAATCCAAAGACCCTTCCCAATTGCCTGGGAACCTAAAATAGCTTCATAGAAGCCCCTGCTTTCCACAGTGGAGGCGAGAAGGGGCAGACAGTCTCTCTCAGCTCTCTAGGTGCTTTGCTGCGGCTTTGTGGCCTGCGCTTGGATTATCAGATGTTCTGGTAAAGGACTTCGAATCTTAGGGGTTTGAAATGAGTCTTGGAGGAGACTTAAAAATTATTTAGTGAGCACCCATGGTATAGATAAGAGCTTCTGAATTTTGCTAGACTTATTAGAGACTGTTTCTCACATGATTTTGCTGTGCATTTCTGCCCTTGTTTACTGACTTTGGTTCCCTCACACTTCTGTCAGTTTTGAGTGCTTTGATGTTCCTCTAATATATTTCTTTTATGTTTAAATTGGTCAGATATAATTTCTGTTTCTTACAAATACAAAGTCCCATTAACTTAAAAATAAGGATGCTTCTTCATTGGTCAAGATGAAAGGTCCAATTGGATAACATGTGTAATGGTTGCTGAATAAGATTGCCACATAACTTTAACAACAGTGTAATAGTGCTATGTGGAGCAGACGAAAAAAAATGTGACTCCAGTTAATAAGTATTACAAAAAAAGCAAATGAAAACAAGTATTCATTATGTTTACTTAGCTTAAAATATTTGTACATTTCTCTTTATCAAGCACACTGCTATGTACTTACTATGGTATCTTATATAATAGTCTTAATAACCATATCAGTGTTGTGCTAATGCTATGTTAAAGATAAAACAAATGCTTCTGACAGTTTTTGTGGCTTTTTAAAATAATCATCTGGGTGATAAAGGAGCCAAAAACTTGATTTTAACCTTATCCCAAAATCTAATACTTTTTTGCAAAATTTTAGAAAACTCCAAAAATGGAATATTTTGCCATAATGACTAATGTGGCAGAACGATTTCATTGATTATCCCAAATAATACTCTCCCTCTATCCTTTGAAATAATACTTTTCAGCAACTTCTATCAAAAAATGAAGTCTATTTCTCACCCCTTACATCTAGGCTAAACTTATGATTTCTTTTGTTTCATAATATATGGCAAAAATGACATTGTATTAGTCATTTTGGTCCAGTCATTAATCATTTTGGTCAGGTCATTATTCTTGCACAAACCTCGATCAAGAGCACTTGCAGTTATCTTTTCTTCCTTGGACCTCTGTGACCACTATTTGAGTCAACTTGGAGCACTTCCTTGTCTTTGAAAGAAGCAGGCCCAGCCGAGGCCACGCCAGGGCAGCTAGACTATCGCCAGCAACCCTCCAGCTGACCACAAATGTATGAATGAGTCCGGCTTAGGTCATGTTCAGCTTGAGTCATGTCGCCTAGCCAAGTCAGATTCATCAGAAATAAAACATGGTGGTTATTTTCAGTCACTAAGTGTTGGAGTGATTTGTTACACAGTAATAGTTAACTAATATAAGCAAGCAGTGATATTTAGTTTCCATATAAGTGTTTTTCAAACACTTTCAAATCATCAAAACAAGTTCATGGTCTCTGCATTCTGAATGTTGTGAACTAAACACCTTGAGTTTTGGCATTCTATGAAAAAATTTATAATTCCATAATATGATTAATAAAAACTAATTTAAATAATCTAATTAGTTGAGGCAATTAAGATATTTTCATGTTTTCAAAAATTGGGTTAAAATTAATATAGTATAGAAAGAATATGTGCAGTCCATTTAACAACAGAAATGTTAATAATTGGCAACATTTATTGAGTGTTTATTCTGCACTAGATTGTATGCTAAGCATTTAGTATTAATTCTATTTTAACCCGGGGTGACGCCCAGTCTGTACTTTCTACAGCGAATCCATACGTTCTCAGGACCCAGTCTGATTAAGGATAAACTCACAAAGCATAAGCTGTCACATCTCATCAGAGCCAGTTTGCAGATACCCAGAGCTGTTCTAAGACATGGCAGAGACAGTTGTGGCAGCCTCTGGGAAACAGAAACAGAGAGCATCTAGGCATAGAGTCAACAGGATGATATTTCTGCAGTGACTTATGCAAGGAGAAAATGGCATAGAGGTGTTTGAGGTCCATTGGAGGGGTTTTCCAATTTTCCTAAAAGCCTAAGGAGCCAGATTCAGGAAAGCCATTCAAGTGAAGAGTCTTCTTTGTAGGCCTAAGGGAGCTGTACTATTGCTTAATGAGGTTTCAAGCTAAAACAAGTGGCCACTGGAGGAAGCCATTGACATATAACAGGTGGAACAAACCAATGTTACACTCAGTTCACGTTGTGCTTACATACGTTCTTCAGAATTATCTGGGGGATATGTTTAAATACACAGATTACTAAGTCTAGTTCTTACAGTTTCATATTCAGTTCATCTGAGGTTGGGCTCAATAATCTGTACTTTTAATAAGCACCCTCACTGAGCTTTAGAGTTAAGCAAGTTTGGGAAATACTGCTTAGGTGACACAGGGGTTAGAGCATCAAGATTTCTTTCAGGGGACCCAAGGGAGGATGTAACTATGTGGCAGGTTTGCACAGCTGCAGCAATAAAACTACAGGCAAAACTGAACAAAACTGAAGGCTAGAAAGAGGAGATTTTGTGAAACAAGAGACAAGTATTTCCAGACCAAGGAGTACTAAGAAACAAAAAGTTTCATACTTCTCTGCATGGCCTCTGTTAATGGTTCGTTCGTTCATTCATTCATTCATTCATTCATTCATTCATTCCGCAAATACCGAGTGTTACAGTGTCAAGCACAGATCTGGGTTTGCCAAATAAAAGGTTTTTGTAATAGACTTCCAGCCAAGATGGAGGCATAGGTAGACATACTGTGCCTCCTGACACAACCAAAAGAAGGACAACAACAATTTAAAAACAAAAAACAGCCAGAACTGACAGAAATTGAACTGTATGAAAGTCCAACAACCAAGGAGTTAAAGAAGACACGTTTATCCAGACTGGTAGGAGGGGAGGAGATGGGTAGTTGGGGCATAGAGGACTCACAGCAAGGTGGTGGCTAGAGGACTGGGGCAGGCAAAGTAACACCTGGTGGGCCCATCGAGGTGGCAGATTGTGGAGCAGGGTGCCCAAGTCTGCAGCTGGCCAGCCAGATGGCAACAGGTGGACCTGGAGAGCAGGCAGATTGCAGACTAGGAGGTCCCACATTCATGTGTGAATAAACCAGGAGGAACAACTGGAGAGTGAGACAGACCACACAACCCAGAACTCCAGCTCTGGGAAATAAAGCCTCAAACCACTGGTTGAAAACACCTGTGGGGGTCAAGACGGCAGTGGGAGAAACTCCCAGCCTCACGGGAGAGTCCATTGGAGGGACCCACAGGGTCCTAGAACATACACAAACCCATCCACACCGGAATCAGCACCAGAAGGGCCCAATATGCTTGTGGGAAGCAGGGGAAGTGACTGATATCCGGTAGAGAGTGCAGCAAGCACTATTGTTCCCTCTTGGGGCCCTCCCCCACATACAGAATCACAACACAGTGATGTGGTTTGCCCCATCCTGGTGAACACCTAAGGCTCTGCCCCTCACTATGTAACAGGTATGTCAAGACAAAAAAAAAATGTCCCCCCCCCAAAAAAAAAAGATCAAAGCTCCAGAAAAAATACAACTAAGTGATGAAGAGATAGCCAACCTATCAGATGCACAGTTCAAAACACTGGTAATCAGGATTCTCACAGAATTTGTTGAATTTGGTCGCAAATTAGAAGAAAAAATGAGGGCTATATTAAGTGAAATAAAGGGAAATATACAGTGAACCAATAGTGATGGGAAGGAAACTGGGACTCAAATCAACAGTGTGGACCAAAAGGAAGAAAGAAACATTCAACCAGCAAAGAATGAAGAAATAACAATTCAAAAAAAAAAATGAGGAGAGGCTTAGGAACCTCCAGGACATCTTTAAACATCCCAACATCCGAATTATAGGGGTACCAGAAGGGGAAGAGGAAGAGCAACAAGTGGAAAAGTTATTTGAACAAATAATAAAGGAGAATTTCCTCAATCTAGCAAAGAAAATAGATTTCCAGGAAGTCCAGGAAGCTCAGAGAGTCCCAAAGAAGTTGGACCCAAGGAGGAACACACCAAGGCACATCATAATTACATTACCCAAGACTGAAATGAAGGAGAGAATCCTAGAAGCAGCAAGAGATAAAAAGACAGTTACCTACAAAGGCGTTCCCCTCAGACTGTGAGCTGATTTCTCAAAAGAGACCTTGCAGGCAAGAAGGGGCTGGAAAGAAATATTCCAAGTCATGAAAGGCAAGGACCTACATCCAAGATTACTCTATCCAGCAAAGTTTTCATTTAGAATGGAAGAAAAGATAGAGGGCTTCTCAGATAAGGTCAAGTTAAAGGAGTTCATCATCACCAAGCCCTTATTACATGAAATATTAAAGGGATTTATTTAGGAAAAAGAAGATAAAAAATATGAACAGTAAAATGACAATAAACTCACAATCATTAACAACCACACATAAAGCAAAAACAAAAGCAAACTAAGCCAACAGCTAGAACAGGAACAGAATCACAGAAATGGAGATCACATGGAGGGTTATCAACAGCGGAGTGGGATGGGGAGAGAGCTGGTAAAGGTACAGAGAATGAGTAGCATATATGGTAGGTAAAAAATAGACAGGGGGAGGGCAAGAATAGTATGGGAAATGTAGAAGCTGAAAAGCTTATATGTATGACCCACGGACATGAACTAAGGGGGGAAATGTGGGAGGGTGTTCAGGATGGAGGGGAGTGAAGCGGGGAAATGGGACAACTAATAGCATAATCAATGAAAAGAAAAGGTTTTTGTAATAAATTGACCTGGACTTCAGGTGTGTCATGGTCACAGGAGAGAGAGAAACATAACCACTTATTTTAAAAACCCGTCGCTTTCCTGTTATAATCAACGTAGAGACACAACAAGCTAGAAGTAGAAAAGGGAGTAATCAACTCTACTAAGAGAAAGAAGAGGTCAGGAAAAACTTTAGTAGGACTTGGTCTTGTGGATGAAAAAAGGTGTATTATAATGCAAGGGGCTGTGCAGGGCATGTCAGGGAAAGGGAACTGTACGTGCAAAGCCGTTGAAAGAATCACACACTTAGAGTGAAGGGTAAAAAACACTCTGTGGCTAGAGGGTAGAATGCCAGAGGGGAGGGGAGGATAGACACCGAGTAAATTGGGGTCAGGTAATGAAAGTATTTTGTGATCTTATGCTAAGAAATTGGGAAACTATCCTGAGCTATATGAAGTATCAATTCAGCCATCCAGGCATATTTTTTTTATTTTAGAAATATTATTTTTTACATTTAATGCAATACAAATTCTGTATGTATTACTTGAATATATGCTACAGATTGAATTATGCCCCCTTATTCATATATTGAAGCTCTAATCCCAGTGAAATGGTATTTGGAAGTGGGGTCTTTGACAGGTAATTAGTTTTAGATGAGGGTGTGCCCCCATGACAGGAGTAGGAGAGGAAGAGAGAGAGACCAGAGCTCTATTTCTTGCCACCCTGTGAGGACACAGCTGGGAAATGGCCATCTGCATCAATATGAGAGCATTCTCCAGGAACAAATCTGCTTCTGCTGGAAATTCAGTCTTAGACTTCCAACCTCCCAAACCGTGAGGAATAAATACACATACATTTTGTTTAGGCCACCCACTCTAAGGTTTTGTGATAGCAGCTTAAGCTGAATAAGACAAAGTACAAGTTCACTCTGTTTATATTTCTGTGCAGGTGGGTGGGGACCCAGAGGAACAATTAAGAAAGTCAAAAAGTACCCCCTGGCCCCAGAAGACAGGATTTGAAGCCTATTATTGAACGCTTTCTGATTATAGGTTCTTATGGTATCATATTGGGATATCTAAAAGATGCTACCAGCCCCCCACCCCTCATCTTGTCTGTTTCACAGTCAAGCACCACTAGGAGACTGAAATAAAGAACCGTGTGAATAATTAGGGCACCACAGGGTAGGGAATTGGTGAGAAGTAAAACTAAAAAATATCACTTACAGTGGAAGAAATATTTATAAGAACAGATAATTGCATGTTAGGTGAATCAGATTGTTCCATGATGGGGACTTGGATAGCTGGTGACACAATTTTCATAGTTCCATTGTTAGTCTTTTCATTATTTTCACTGTCACACAGACATTTCCATTTGAATGGCCATCTTCCATTAAAGGCTATTTCTATTCTTACAGTATCCTCAGTGTCAAGATTCATGAGGTCAAGTGTGAAGATGAATTTATTGGTTAAGCTATTCTCTCCTGAGGGCAAGAAGCTTAATCATTTTTTTTTTTTTTTGTACTGACCTTGTCTTGTCTGGAGATGAATCAATGAATCAAGTTAGGAATAGTAAATCATGAATAAATAATTTATGCTTGTCTTGATCAAATATGATAGATTGCCTGGGTTCCTGACTATTACTGTATATAAAAAAATTTTAAATATACAAGTGACTGTGCATTGGAGGAAAAACTGAGAGTTTTTTCTAAGTATATAGTCCTGGGCGACACTGTAAATGTTATTCCTGGTAAGCTAGTCCTTGAGAGAATAATGGCTAGACATAATCAACTCAATATGATTTCTTTTCAAGCAATTAATACATTCTTCTACATGCTCTCACTTTTCCCTTTCCTTTACCATCTTTTTTTTTTTCTTTTTAAGCAGTCATACCAAAATCCTATATGTAACCAGCAATTCAAAATCTATTTAGTAAGAGGTTTCTTACTGATCTACTCACTGAAATTTCTAGAAAGCCCTCCACAGTTTCTGACCTGTAATGAACTAAAAGGAAATTCACTGTAGTAAGAGATGCCATCAGAGGTGAACTAAGAACTAAATGATTGGATTTCCTCTGGATAATATCTCATGTGTCCGGAGTTTCTGGGAGAGATGGTGGAGGGATGAAAAGCAGATGGCAGCCAAAGAAAGCAAAGCTAATTCATCTTCTCAGACTAATACCTCCTGGAGAAAATCCAACAAATTTCCCAACTTGGTTTACTTCCATTGCTAATCTTTTGTTAAAACGTCCTAACCTGTTTTGCCAGGTTTGCACATGAGCATTTTAAAAGAATAAATTAAGAGACAATTGACAAATGATTATTTTACCCTAGAATTTGGGAATGTGTGTCACACACATGGTGTTGGAAGCAGAGGTTTAGGATGGAAAAGATTTTGCTTACCTTGGAAATTGAAATAACTAAAGTTCTTTATAAACATTACTATATAATGAAAGCATGATATACCATAAAAGCTGCTGTCATCAACAAAGTAGAAATCATGACAACAGTCTGAAATATGTGCTTGGCAATCTGAGTACCCTGTTCAATCACTTTGCTTGGTCTTAAAAAATATGTGAACAGTGTTCAGCATAAGATAGAGGTCTATATATTATATAATTCCTGTACATTAAATATTATGGAGAATAAATGTGCTTTTAATGTCTTAAATATACTTTTAGTTTTAAGAGGGGATGCATTCATTTGACAGGACATGTAAAATACAATTTGTACTGTATATCTTAAGATGTTGAAAATAACCAGGAAAAGAAAAATTCAGAGGGACTTGGGAAAATATATTAACTTGATGAAACCCAGAGACTTTAGAAAGAGCACTGAGAGTTTTCTATTTTATCACAAAGCAGAACACCTTGACCCCACTTTATGTAGACCATAGAAACATCCCTTGCTCTAATGAATAACAAGAAGTTCTTTTTTTATTTCAATTTTTTTCTGGGCTTTATTTTCTTTCTGATATTCTGATATTTTAAGTTTCATTCTAGACACGTCTATGGATCTGTAACTTTTGGAAACCAGTTCATTTTTAAAGTTCTCAGACTCTTAAATTTTGTTGTCAGTAAGTCTTCAGACACTAAATGCAAGAAAGAAACAGAGGACATTTTAGGGATTGCTTGAAACAATTAACTGGTTTAGGTAAGCACAATTGTAAGATGACCTCAAAGACTCCTACCCGCTGATAAACAGGTCTTTCCCCTTGAATATAGGCACTGTCTTTGAATATACTGGGGATCACTCCTGTGATTAGTTTATATTATATGGCAAAGCTAAAGGGCTTATTCATTGATATAATCAAAAGAGAGATTATCCTCAGTGAGCATCATCAAATTAAGTAAGCCCTTCAAAAGAGGGATTAGTTATTTCTTAAATTCAGAGACATTTTCCTGCTGCTCTTGAAAATGTAAGCCACCCTGAGTTACACAGCAGCAAGGAAGAGAATTCTGACAACTGTATGGACTTGGAAGAAGACTCCAAACAAGTAAAACTGCAGTTCTGGCTGACATCTTACTGCAGACTTGTGAGACTTGGAGCACTGGACCCCATTAAGCTGTGCCTGGATTACTGACCTATAGAAACTGAGCCCATTACTGAGATAATCGGTGAATGTTATTTTAAGATGCAAAGTTTGTGATTTGCTTGTTCCAATAGAAAACTCACACAAGTGTTATCAGGGGTATATCAGTATGGGTTCTCAGAGAAACAGAATTATTGGAGATATATACAGTTGATCCTTGAACACACATTTCACATTTGAATCCCCCAAAACTTAACTACTGTCCCTTGGTATCTCAGGGGGTGGGTTCCAGGACCACAGTGGATACCAAAATCTATGGATACCAAAATATGTGGATATTAAAGGCAGTTATATAAAAAGCATAGATCAATGCATGCCATTTGACCCTGTTTCTACAGCTTGATTAGCGCTTGCAGATGACAAATCAGAAGGCTGAGAATTCCGAAGATATGCAGCTAGAGACATAAGAGAGCCAATGTTGTAAGTTCCAGTCCAAGTCCAAAGCCAAGAAAAGACTGATGTCCCAGCTCAAAGATGGTCATGCAGAGAGAGAGATTTTTCTCTTACTTAGCTTTTGTTTGTTTGTTTTTGATTTTTTTTTTTATTCTATTTAGGCCCACAAGGAATTGGTTAAAACTCAGTCACATTGGGGAGGGCAATCTGCTTTACTCAGCCTATGAAGTCAAAATTAGTTTCATCCAGACACACTCTCACAGACACTCAGAGTTTTGTTTAATAAATATTTGGGCACCCTGTGCTCCAGCCAAGCTGATGATGCATAAATTAAACATCATAAGAGATGGCAAACAGGACAACTTTAGTAGATACTAGACATGTTCTGTGGATCTGCTTTTAGTCAATGTCAGAGATTGGGTGAGAAGTTCCAAAGTTTGTCTATAGGTCTAGAAGTTTATTCCATTCTTTTTTATTAATATTCATGTCATGTTTCTCTGCTTTTATTATTCCTTAATACTTAATACCCATTCATTCTTTCAAATAAATTATTGAATAACTACTATGAACCTAAGCGTCTGTGGGTCAAACCAAGATAAGACACTCAAGAGACTCATTATTTAAGACATTTAAAATACCATATGTATTACTTAATTTAAACAAACTTGAATATGTACTATGTACAAAATAATGCATTGGGTACTATGAATAATATAAAGAAGAATTAGAGGCTTTGTTTTGAGGAAACTTACTATCTGGTGGATTTTAACAGAAAAAATACACAATAACATAAGTAGACGAGGACAAAAGTCTTAGTAATATTCTGTGAGAATGTGGGAAAGAGGAAACAAATTCTATTGGGAAGATCAGTTCTGACTAGGAGGTTGTAGGTTTTCAGGTAAAAGTAATATTTAAAATCAACTTTGAAATATGGAGAGGATTTTGAAATGTGGAGTTGTGTTAATAGACAAGCAAATGAATTGTCCCTGTTGGTGGTAAGTACTTTTCAAGGCACAGGTCCAGTAAAATAGCACAGCATTTGAACTCAGAAGATTTTAATTGGTATGTCAACTAGTGTACTTATTATCAAGCTTCAGTTTTCTGAACCCAGGAGTTCTGAGAAGAAAATGAGGATGATATTAAAGCTGGCATACATGCTATAAAAATCTAACAAGATCACGTGAGTTGTTTAATTACAGTAAAATCTTTATTTTCCAAATTACTGTTTCTCATTGTACCCTGACAACTCCCTATCAACAGCTGAATAAGGGGCTTCCTGAAGGAGATCTCTGTGTGATTTCAAAATTTCTTTTATTCCCATTAAAAACTGTCTTACTTCAGTTGAGACTGCTTCAAACTTAAAAAATCTGTCTTATATTTGATTCAAAGCTTTCCTTTTCCCTTCAGCGCACAGACTTTTGGCTCCAACAGGTGGATCAGAAGGGAGATGGAGAAGATGGTAGTTTTTTCTCAGCCTCTCCTCTGCGTTCCTTTTTGTTTCTCCTCTCATGGTGCTGGTCCTGGGACAGGGCAGATAGAATGATAAAATGATTGATTCATAGAAAAGAGCAAGAAATGTTTTCTACAAAATATTAATAATCTGTAAGAAAGTTGTACCTTTTTTCTTTTCTACTTATAGTGGCTTTATATACATATTCTTTTATGTTCTTATAAATATATGATTGAATCTTTTGCATTTTGATCACATGACTTCTGGAGAGAGGCAGGGCAAGGTGAAATGATTGTTCTGACTTCCAGCTCAGGGGCTCTCCCTCTTCTTCTACATCAATAAAGTGCTTCCTTCTGATATCACAGTGCCACTGAATATACACTCTGATTCTCTGAGCTGGTTGGTTCAGAGGAGCTGATCCCTATAGCCTTTTTTCTTTCCTGGTGTTCTCACAGGCTGCCATCAACAAGTGACCTAGCTCTTGTCACATTTTTTCTGATGTTTTCTGAGCGCTACCTCCTCCGAGTCCCCTGAACAATCTTCAAACCTCCTCTCTCTTCCTTCTCTAGTACTTATATAATCAGGCTCGGCCATGTGGTACCTTGATACATGACCCAAAAATTAGTATTGAAGGAAAGATTTTTATTTATAGGATTCCAACCTTGGGGCAGGGGATACCTTTAGCAAATACTACACATGTTCTGTAGATCTGCTTTAAGATGATGTCCAATCATGGCAGAGCACTCCTGCACAGAGCCCTCCTCTCTCATGAAACCCAGAACTTCCCTTGCCTCCCAAAAGGCTGTAAGCCAAAATCATGTCCAGAAGTTCCCCAATATGCTTATCTGTTCTTAAGTTGGTTATGCAAGCAGGCCTTCATCCTCTCTGGAATGTGCTCTGGTGTGAGTTTCAGAGTCCCTCTCTCAGCAGCTCCCTCTTTCAGGATCTGGGGGTCTTATAAATATACGATCCGTATAAATATATGAATACATGGGGTTCTCAGCGTCCATGTAGTGGTTCAGGGAAACACGTGCCGTGTTACCCTGGCTCATGGTGGAATTCAGGGAGACACACGTCCCAAGAGAGTGCCTTCCCGATATGTCCTTCAGGGATGAGAAGTCTGCATTTCTGGTCACCATTCAGCCCATGCATGGTTAGGCAGGTCTCTGCACTGCTCCATCAGCTCTCTCCTTATACTCTTTCCTCCCACATGGCTTCTTCCTCCTTTCTCTCACCCCGCATGACGTCTACCCCACTACAGACCTCATGGCTCCTTCTTCCTTCCCACACCAGGTGGCCTGGTGGAATCCCCTTCTCTTTCAACCCACCCTCATTTAAATGCTCAGCCCAGAACTTCCTTCATGACCTCATACCTGGCCCTTCTTATGACGTGCTACTTTTGCCAGTTCCCCCATATCTTTTACTTTCTTTTGGCTGCCATCTTTAGTCAGGGCAAGAGTTCCTGGTGACACAGGGACATCTGCATCCCCTGGCTATGTCACCAGTCACAATATGTTCTTAAAGTCCCATACGCCTTTTCACTGAGCAGCAACACAGCTATTAACTTGACATCAATATTGCAAAGTATCTTAAACACCATATCATCCACTCTATCCCCCAAATCAAGGTTTGTGGGGATATGCAGTGGTATTTCCTGGGGCCCCTGCACCGCACCCTGTTACACTTAGACTGCTCCACCTCAGCTGAGCTCACAGCACTTACCTTCCTTGGATTTTGAATGTGAATATTTTCCAGAGATTTCTGAGACCTCCCAGGGATTAGACCCCTTTGCAGTCTTTTTCTTCTCAAAGTATCATTTTAATGTCCTGTACAGGCTTCCTGCTAGCTTCTGACTTCATTCACTTCTGTGCAATTTGGAGTTTGTCAGTTTTCTTCAGGTTTAAATAAATGTATACTGTGTTTTCTATTTTTCTTTCTTTCTTTTTTTTTCAGAAAAATGTGGAAATTTTGAAATTGAAACTCCTGGCATGTTCCTCTGAGAAGAACATCTTAATTGAATTTAATAACTGCTATATCCAAATATATCTTCCAAATTTTAAAATATATTTAACATAACACTCCAATCTGCTTTCTTTTTGGTAGTTACAATTTTCTATTAGACCATATGGCTTCTAATTTGTACAAAATAGGGTAGCAAGTGTGGACAAAAAAGGTGAGTTTGTGAGAAAGACAAATGACTTAGTATGCAAGAAGACCGCAGTGGTCTTCTGAGTATAGGTACTCTCCATGTGTCCCAGGTATGGACAATCTTCTAGAATGCCCTTCTGTCCCTCTGACCCAAGTTCCTTCACTCACTGCTTGAACATGGAGGCAAATACCTCAGTGGGACTGTATGGACAAGGAGAAGGTAGTGTATGGTAGATGCTGACCCACCTGGATGCTAGTGCTTTTGGTCCCAGCTTTTACCCTCTTAGTTGCTCCTGTCTCCCCTCCAGTTCTATCCTCAATGAGGCTATGATGCTCGCCTTTTTTTTATATTGCTCTTCTCTAGGCTCTTGGGATTTCTGGAATTTCTCATGTTTTCTGTGTTTCTTAAAGTAGAAAATGGAGTGATTCCCAAGGAAAAGATACAAATGCAACTACCTCTAAGGATGGAGGCAACATCAGTGATGAATTGAAAAAGTATAGACATTCCCTTCTCTTGTACCTCACCCCCAAGGAGCATCACTAATACAGTGGCCACCTGAACTGTTACTTAACTAACCATGTACGACAAAGCCTTTCCTGGGCTTGTTGCAAAGTTCAAGCACATAAAACTATGTTGTTCTCTTTCTCTTCCCTTCTCCAGGCAAGAAGAGTAAGAATACCCAGACTTCTTGTATTTATTTATTTCTTTTTATCATGTATTGAACAAATACAGACTGGATGCTCACTTGGTGCCAGCTACATGAAGCATTTGGGATAAAATGGTGAGTAAATAAGATGTTGATACTATATTCATGGAACTTACATTCTGGTGAGGAAGTCAGTCACTAAAATTACAACTAAAATAATTTCTGTGACAAAAAAATACAGGTTTTTGTGGGAACAAACATAAGAGTATTTTTTAATCCTCACCTGAGGTTTATTGATTTGAGGAGGGACAGGGAGAGAGAGAAAGAGAAAGAGAGAGAGAGAGATGTTGATGTGAGAGAAAAACACCAATTAGTTGCCTCCCATATGCATCCCAACGGGGGATTGAACCATCAACCTAAGTGTGCCGTAACCAGGGATTGAACCCACAACCTCTTGCTGTACAGGACAGTCCTGCAACCAATGGAGCTACTCAGTCAGGGCCAAACATAAATGTATTTGATATGTTCTGGCACAATTTTATGAAAAAGTGAGTGCCTATCTGCAATCTGAAGAATGAGCAGGAGTAGCTAACCAGCAAATAAGAAGGCAAGAGCATCCCAGTGGTGGCAACAGTATGTGAAGAGTGCTGTGCCAGCACACTTCTGGGAAAATTCAGGATTTTTAAAAAATGCCCAGAGAGACTAGAAGATGGAAAGCTAGGCATACAGGTAAGGCCAAAATATACAGGACAGCATAGGAGTTTTGTGAAGGTTACTTTTATGTCACTTTAATTGTACCATAGGACACCATATGTCTTAAACACTACTCTGGTATGTCCATGAGGGTGTTTCTGGAAGAAACTAGTGTTTTAATTGGTGGACTGAGTAAGGCAGATGGCCCTCCCCATTGCAGATGGCACCTGCCAATTCCTGGAGGACCTGAAAAGAACAAAACATCAGAGGAAGGTTGAAATCACTCTCCCTGACTGTGGGGCTGAGACTTCAACCTTCTCCCACCCTTGGTGCTCCTAGTGCTCAGGCTTTAGACTAAAACTAGAATCAATACCATTGATTCCAGCTCACAAGCCTTCTGTATAAACCACCAACTGTCCTGGGCCTCTACCTTGTAGAAGGCAGATCATGGCACTTCTCAGCCTCCATAGTTATTTGAGCCAATTCTTTATAATAAATATATTGATAGACAGATAGGTATCCTAATTATTTCTGTTTATTTGTAGAATGTTAATACAACACATTAAGAGTTAATTGCTCATAGAATTACAGGACAAAGTTATTTTTTCTTGAAGCTTGGTTGGTGTCATTGATGAGAGCCAATGAGCTAGTCTATTATTTATTTGTAGAGAACCTGTTGTAATTCCATATTTAAAAAATACTGTGCTTTGTTTTGTTTCATTTTCTGGGACTTTTAGGATTATCTAAACTTAGTGCTTTAAAATTTCATATGTTTGTGATGACAAAATGTTTATTCTTTTTGCTGGGAAATAAATAGGACTTTAAAGTGAATGTGCTTTCCATTTTACCAAATTATTCTTCATTATCTTTTGTCAGTTTCTTCCCTAAGTTTTTCTGTTCTTTCTACAAACTCTTGCTTTTTGTGTTTAATCAGCTTTAATTTTTATATAAATACACCAATTTAAAGTATACATATGATGAAGTCATCCTCTATTCCAGTTCCATCACTATAGATTTGCCTTTTGTAGAATCCCATGTAAATGCACTATTGCATGATAAAATTGTGAAGCAGTTTCTCAGCAACAGCACAATGGCGAAAGCTACAGGATTGACTTGCCACACACCCATAGATTCAACTGGTGAGGAGACAGTGCCCCAGCTGAAGTTTGAAAATTTATTATATACAGCCCAACAGGCAGTATAATGCTCATGTTCTCATCCTTTCAATTGTCTCCTCCAGTCCCACAGGGATGGCCCAAGCAGGTGTTGCAAACAAGTGGATCTGTTAACATCTGAGCCACCCTGAGTTTAGGATTCCTCCAATCATTTAAATAACCTGTTAGCAAATTCTACTCAAACTTTGCCCAAAGTGAGAAACAATGTTTTTTACACAGGTGAGAAAACAAATCTGCCCTTTGACACTATGTCTTGCTTCTAAGGATTCTGAATATCAAACTTCCTTGAAAAGAGAGTCCTCAACAAAAGCTATCACAAAATGTGTAGGAATGCCATGGAGAATTGTTTCCCAACACTAGACTTCCATATACAGCTCATTTTACTCAGCATAATGCCCTTGATATTCACTTGCATTAATATAGATATGATTTCTCACTTTTTTATTCCTGAGTATTAATCCATTGTATGAATATACCACAATGTGTTGTAACATTACAGCAGTTGATGGATATTTGGGTTGTTTCTAGTTTATAAAGATGAAAAAGTGTGGAAGATTTTGGGTTTTTATTGCTGTTGTTACTGCTTCTCATAGGAGATGCAGAACAAGTGCGGGTTCCCAGGCTTCTGATTACCCCCTCCTGGTTCTTTAAGCCCTGCGAGCAGTGGTCCACCAGTAGCAACGAAGTCTCTGGGAGCGTCAAAGAATGTTGGCTCCTGGGTTATCACAGATTTCCCAGCTCTGTGCTTCTCCCACCATAAGGCCAGGAGCAGTTTCCTGCAGCTACAGATCTCTGAGAAACAGTACCTTCACATTTTCGTTATACTAGCCCTTTCAGAACTTGTATGATCATTTTACAGTTTTAAAATCCCCTTTGCTTGAAACAGTAACAATTGTCGAGTGCAACGCGGGGATGAGAAGATGTTGGCATTGAGTAGAATGGCACCCATGGAGATGGAGAAAAGTGCAGTAGAGCCATTTGCTGATAAATTGGATGTGGAAAGTAAGGAAAGTATGAAATATGATTCTTACTTTTGGTTAGAGAGTTTGGTGTATTTGCTGAGATAGGGAAGAAATCAAAAGGAGTAAATTGGTCAAGAAATATAACTGCACTGAAATTATATCTGTGTGCATTTAGGATGTCAGAGAATGCCTTGTAAGAATGCCTCTGCCATTTTTTTGTTTGTTTTTTTAAAAAAATTATTTTATTTTATTTTAATTGTTGTTCTTATACAGTTTTCTGTCTTCTACTCCCATGTCAGCCCACTGCCCCAACCCTCCCCAGATCCCTCCCATTTCCACCCCCCTAGCTTTTGTCCATGTGTCTTTCATACTTGTTGCTCTAAACCCTTCCCCCTTTCTCTTGAAATTCCTATCCCTCTCCTCTCTTGTTCTCAATTTCAGTGTCTTTGGTTATATTATGCTTGTTTGTTTGTTCTGTTGGTTAGGTTCCTGTTAAAGGTGAGATCATATGGTATTTGTCTTTCACCTCCTGGCTTATTTCGCCTAGCATAATGCTCTCCAGTTCCACCCATGCTGTTGCAAAGGGTAGGAGCTCCTTTTTTCTTTCTGCTGCATATAATTCCATTGTGTAAATGTACCATAATTTTTTGATTCATTCATTTACTGATGGGCACCTAGGTTGCTTCCAACACTTGGCTATTGTAACTTGTGCTGCTATGAACATTGGGGAGCATAGGTTTTTTTGGATTGGTGTTTCAGGGTTTCTAGGATATAATCCTAGCAGTGGAATTGCTGGGTCAAAAGGTAGGTCCATTTTTAGTTTTCTTAGAAAATTCCATACTGCTTTCCATAGTGGTTGTACCAGTCTGCAATCCCACCAACAGTGCACTAGGGTTCCCTTTTCTCCACAACCTCTCTGATACTTGTTTGTTGCTTTGTTTATGATGGCCATTCTGACTGGTGTGAAGTGGTATCTCATTGTGGTTTTAATTTGCATCTCTCTGATAGCAAGCGATATCGAGCATCTTTTCATGTGTTTCTAGATCTTCTGTATGTCCTCCTTGAAGAAGTGTCTGTTCAAGTCTTTTGCTCATTTTTTAATTGGGTTGCTTGGCTTCTTAGAGTGGAGTCGTGTAAGGTCTTTATATATTTTGAAGATTAAACCCTTGTCTGAGGTATCATTGGCAAATATGTTTTCACATACAGTTGGTTCTCTTTTTATTTTAATACTGTTTTCTTTAGCCATGCAGAAGCTTTTTATTTTGATGAGATCCCATTTGTTTATTCTTTCCTTTATGTCCCTTGCTTTAGGGGACATATCAGTAAAAATGTTGCTGCGTGAAATGTCTGAGATTTTCCTGCCTATCTTCTCCTCTAGGACTTTAATGGTGCCATGGCTTATATTTAAATCTTTTATCCACCTTAAATTTATTTTTGTGTATGGTGTAAGTTGGTGTTCAAGTTTCATTTTTTTGCATGTAGCTGTCCAGTTCTCCCAACACCGCTTGTTGAAGAGGCTACTTTTATTCCATTTTATGTTGCTGCCTCCTTTGTCAAATATTAATTGACCATAGAGAATTGGGTTTACTTCTGGGCTCTCTGTTCTGTTCCACTGGTCCATGTGCCTGTTTTTGTGCCAGTACCAGGCTGTTTTGACTACAGTGGCCTTGTAATACAGTTTGCGGTCAGGTATTGTGATCCCTCCTACTTTGCTCTTCTTTCTCAAAATTGCTGCAGCTATTCGAGGTCGTTTATGGCTCTATATAAATTTTTGAAGTGTTTGTTCTATGTCTGTGAAATATGCCATTGTTAATTTAATAGGTATTGCATTGAATCTGTAAATTGCTTTGGGTAGTGTGGACATTTTGATGATGTTAATTCTTTCGATCCATGAACACGGTATATGTTTCCATTTGTTTGTGTCTTCCTTGATTTCTTTCTTCAGTGTTGTGTAGTTTTCTGTGTACAGGTCTTTTACCTCCTTGGTTAGGTTTATTCCTAGGTATTTAATTTTTCTTTTTGCTATATTGAATGGGATTTTTTTCTTGATTTCTGCTTCTGCTGTTTCATTGTTGGTATACAGAAATGCCTTTGATTTCTGGATATTGACTTTGTATCCTGCTGTTTGGCAAAATTCATTTATTAGGTCAAGCAGCTTTTTGGCCGAGTCTATAGGATTTTCTATGTACACTATCACATCATCTGCAAACAACGATAGCTTTGTTTCCTCCTTTCCAATTTGGATGCCTTTTATTTTCTTGTCTAACTGCTGTGGCCAGTACTTCCAATACTATATTGAATAGAAGTGGTGAAAGTGGACAACCTTGTCTTGTTCCTGATCTTAGTGGAAAAGATTTTAGTGTTTGCCCATTCAGTATGATGTTGGCTGTAGGTCTCCCATATATGGTCTTTATTATGTTGAGGAATGCTCCCTCAATTCCCACTTTGCTGAGTGTTTTTTATCATAAATGGGTGCTGTACCTTATCAAATGCTTTTTCTGCATCTATTGATATGATCATGTGATTTTTGTCTTTGCTTTTGTTTATGCGATGTATTACATTTACTGATTTGTGAATGTTGAACCATCCTTGCATCCCTGGGATGAATCCCACTTGGTCATGATGTATGATCTTTTTAATGTATTGTTGGATGCAGTTTGTCAATATTTTGTTGAGGATTTTAGCGTCTAAGTTCATCAGCGATATGGGCCTGAAGTGTTCTTTCCTTGTTATGTCTTTATCTGGTTTGGGGATTAGAATGATGCTGGCTTTGTAAAATGAGTTTGGGAGTCTTCCATCATTTTGGATTTTTTCAAAAAGTTTGTGAAGGATAGGGGTTAGCTCTTCCTTAAATGCTTTGTAAAATTCTCCTGTGAAACCATCTGGTCCAGGGCTTTTGTGTGTTGGGAGTTTTTTTATTACTGCTTCTATTTCATCTGCTGTTATTGGTCTGTTCAGGCTTTCTGCTTCTTCTTCATTGAGTTTGGGGAGATTATATTTTTCTAGAAACTTGTCCATTTCACCTAGGTTTTCAAATTTCTTGGCATACAGTTCTTCATAGTAATTTCTTACAATCCTTTGTATTTCTGTGGTGTCAGTTGTAATCTCTCCTCTTTCATTTCTGATGGTGTTTATTTGGGTCCTCTTTTTCTCTAGATGAGCCTGCTTAAAGGCTTGTCAATTTTGTTTATCTTTTCAAAGAACCAGCTCTTTGATTCATTGATCCTTAGAATTGTGCTTTTAGTTTGTATGTCATTTGATTATGCTCTGATCTTAGTTATTTCCTTGCTTCTACTTGCTCTGGGCTGTCTTTGTTGTTGTTCCTTGAATTTTTGTAGGCGTAGAGTTAAGTTGTTTGTTTGAGATGTTTCTATCTTTTTTAGGTAGGCCTGTATCACTATGAGCTTTCCTCTGAGGACTGCCTTTACTGTGTCCCATAAGTTTTGGGTCGTTGTGAGTTCATTTTCATTTGTTTCCAGAAACTTTTTGATTTCCTCCCTAATTCCATTCTTGACCCATTCATTGTTTAATAGCATGCTATTCAATCTCCATGATTCTGAGGACTTTGTGTTTTTCCCCTTGGGATTGGTTTCTAGTTTCAGTCCCTTGTTGTCAGAGAAAATGCTTGGTATGATTTCAATTTTGTTGAATTTGTTGAAGATTGTTTTGTGTCCTATCATGTGGTCTATCTTTGAGAATGTTCCATGTGCATTTGAAAAGAATGTGCATTTAGTTTCTTTGGGATGAAGGGCTCTCTATATATCAGTTAAGTCCATTTCATCCAGAATGCTGTTCAATGCCACAATATCTTTGTTGATATTTTGTTTAGAAGATTTGTCCATTTTTGACAGTGGGGTGTTAAAATCCCCTACTATAATTGTGTTGCTGTCAATAACTTTCTTAAAGTCCTCTAAGATTTTCTTTATGTATTTAGGTGCTACTATGTTGGGTGCATATATATTTACAATGTTTATGTCTCCCTGGTGTATTCTTCCCTTTTGTTTTATGAAGTGACCTTCTGGGTCTCTCTTTATGGCTCTTCTTTTGAAGTCTATTTTGTCTGATATGAGTATTGCTACCCTGGCTTTTTCTTCCTGTCCATTTGCTTGGAAAATTTGTTTCTAGCCCTTTACTGTGAGTCTGTGTAAGTCTTTTGTCCTGAGGTGGGTCTCTTGTAGGCAGCATATGTGTGGGTCATGCTTTCTTATGCATTCAGCTATTCTATGCCTTTTGATTGGAACATTTAATCCATTTACATTTAAGGTTATTATTGATAGGTACTTACTCATTACCATTTTTGTTCCTGTGTTCCTCTCCCTCACTTTCTCTTTTCCTTCCTTTCCTTAAAGCAGGCCCTTTAGTATCTCTTGCAGAGCTGGCTTGGTAGACGTGTATTCTTTTAGACTTCTTTTGTCTGGGAAGCTCTTTATTTGGCCTTCTATCTTGATTGAAAGTCTTGCTGGGTAAAGTAGTCTTGGTTGCAGGCCTTTGGTTCTCATTACTTGGAATATTTCTTGCCATTCTCTTCTGGCTTGGAGTGTTTCCACTGAGAAGTCAGCTGCTAACCTAATCGGGGCTCCTTTGTATGTGACTTCCTTTTTCTCCCTTGCTGCCTTTATGATTCTCTCTTTGTCTTGGAATTTTGCCATTTTCATTATGATATGTCTTGAAGTTTGCCTCTTTAGGGCCTCTTGATTGGGACTCTCTGAGATTCCTGGATTTGTGTGACTTTTTCTCTCATCAGATTAGGGAAGTTTTCCATCATTACTTTTTCAAATAGGTTTTCTATCCCTTGCTTTTCTTCTTCTCCCTCTGGTATCCCTATTATAGGGATATTATTACATTTCATATTGTCTTGTATTTCTCTTAATCCCTCTTTATTTTTTTCTGAGCCTCTTTTCCATTTCTTGCTCTTTCTGGATTTTTTTTTCTACTTGGTCCTGCAACTTGCTGATCTGATCTTCTGCTTAATCGATTATGCTTTTCATTCCTTCCACTGTGTTCTTCAGTTCAGAAATTGTATTTTTCATTTCCTCTTGGCCCTTGTTGATAGTTTCTATTTCCTTTTTCATGTTGATATAGTTTTCAGTGACTTCCTCATAACTTCCCTGTAGTTTAGGTCATTGAGAGCTCTTGGAGCTTCCTGACAACCATTGCTTTGTACTCAAAATCTGATAGTTGTGTTGCCTCCATTTCATTTAGCATTCTTTCTGGGGCTTCCTCCTTTTCTTTCATTTGGGGATTGTTTCTTTGTCTTCCCATTGTTTGTGAGGCTCTTCTTGTTAGGCTCAGTTTCTTAAATTGATTTGTTCTGGTTCACTGTGTTTATGGTGTGAACTTCTGTGGTAGAACGCCTGTGAGATTCAGTGGTGCTGTCTCCTTCGGGTATCCTGGTGTTCACGGCTTCCAGTGTCTCAGCTGTTGAAATTCCCCCTCTTTGGGACCAACTCTGGTCTTTTCACAGTTCCAGGGTTTTTTTGTTTTTGTTTTTGTTTTTGTCTCACTCATAGGTGTTTAAAAAGAGAAAAGAGGAGGAAAGATAAAAAAGAAAAGAGGGAAAAGGAAATAAAAAAATGAAAAGAGAATAAAGAAAAGCAGAATGAAAAAGAAAAAAGAAAAAACAAAGGAAGAAGAGATAAGCTTGGAAAGAAAGGAAGAAGGAATAAAACAAGAAAGAAGTAATGAGAAGCAAAAGGAGCTGAGGAGTAAAAAAGATCAAAATAATGAAAAATTAATAATAAAAAAGAGAAAAAGAACCCCCCGCCACACACACACAAAACAAAACACAAAAAAACGAAAAACACCTTAAAACACCAAAACCACCAACTCTTGCTGTTATCAATCTTGCCAAGCTGGTTTTTCTTTCCTTGATGACTGCAGTGGCTGAAAGGTGACTGTGTTGTTTTTCTCCCTGTTCAGCAATCAATTATCTTTGGCCTACTGTCCTCAGAGCTAGCCCAGGGCCTCTCCACACAGGGCCTCAGGTGTATCTTCTGAGGTGGCAGGTGCCTACTGTGGTCGCACCTGCAAGCACTGATGATCTTTCAGCCTACCATGCACAGGTGCCAACTGTCCTGAGAGCATGAATCGACTCCCACGCAGGTTGCACACCTGTGTCTAAGATCTCCCAGCAGCCCACTCAGGTCCCGGATGCAGCGAGGGCGCCAAGAGACTGTATCGCAGCTCCCTGTTCGCACGCGCTTGGGGGCCAAGAGACCATACCAGTGGCGGGCTGGTGCCAATGGATCCCTGCGCAGCTGTTCCCAATGGTGCGTTGGTGTAGACAGAAGTGCGAGCTCCAACACTCAGTCCTCCCAGGGCTATGAGATCTTAACTCCTCTCTGTGAGATTTCAAGCAACCAGGTTTATCCCAGTGCTGCCGAGACCTTGTTTGGCTGATCAGGGAGTGGTTGACCTGGCGCCCTCCCTAGAATCTTATGGCCAGCAC
Organism: Anoura caudifer; assembly: GCA_004027475.1. Taxonomy (NCBI): domain Eukaryota; kingdom Metazoa; phylum Chordata; class Mammalia; order Chiroptera; family Phyllostomidae; genus Anoura; species Anoura caudifer. Next base: position 394,913 of record PVKU01000699.1, read on the forward strand.
TGGCCCAGGATCTCAGCACCTGCCCTGGTCTCCACACTGCTAGAGTACTCTCCTTAGCATCTGGGTTTTCAATGTCCACTGCAATTTTCGATCTCCTGTTTTCAAATATGCTGTGTTTCTGGTGTCTGTTTGCTGTGCTCCACTGTAAATTGACCCGGTTTTTCACCTGTGTGAAGGGGGAAGAGGGATGTGCATCTTCTTACTGTGCCGCCATCTTCTCTCCTCAGCATTGTGTTTTTGGATATGTCATGGTCTAGGTTTCCTGGGTGTCCCTGCATCCTTCCCATGACTGCCACAGCCAGTGCAGATCACAGTGTGACAGAACCTACCCAGAGCCACCAGGGACTATTAAGGGTCTGCCTCTGCCTTTATAAGAATAGTATAGCTCAAGGAGGAGAGAAGAAAAAACTGCTTATACAATTGTGTTATTTAAAAGTCAGATTATAGCTGTGGGCTGCAGAATCGGACCATCTTATTAGGATTTGATGTTACTTTGAGGATTTTATTTTTAATCCTGAAAAGTAATAAGATTTCCACAAGAAATACATGTGTACCCACTGCCCACGCTGGCAAGGGAAGACATAAAGACAGGAGAATAATAGAAGAAAGAAATGAGCAGTGCATGTTTGAGAAAGAAACAGAAGGCAAAGAAGAAAAATATGACAAATCTTATAAAATGTTTCCTGAACAAGACTTATTCTTCTTTAGGTGTAATATACATTACATAAAGGTAGTTAATTAATAATACATGTTAATAACTTATTAATTTTGCATATCTAAAATGCTGCATATCTTTTAACAAAACACAGTATAGCAATGATTTTCATATACATTTAATATTTTAAATGGGTGTTTTAAATATTACCATTTCATTGTACATACTCATTGCATTTATGAATTAGAACACATTTCTTAAGAGATGCCTTCATTCCATAATACTATGTTTTAAATTATGTGCAAATATTTAAGTAAGTGAAATATAAAATGTTCACTCGGATTCTCAATGTACTATTTCAATCCAATTTGTGTCATTCCAAATCACAACATACTTTCCCAAATAAGTTTCATATTGAGTCATTTGAATAATATGTATTGATGAAACATTGTAAAATCAATTGAGATCACACATAGGGTAAATATAGAAATCACTAAATTCCTGATGGACACCCACACATTATAGAGATTAGACATTCAACTCTACACAGTAATTGCAAAACATAGACACATGCCTCTAAATCAATGTCATTAAAAACCAAGCACAACAAAGACAATGACCATGAAAATTTCTTTACAATGAAATTTTCTAAGTCACAGATAATATCAAATTATCTGTGAAAGGATTTCTGAGTCACAGATAATAACCAAATTATTTTGAACAATATTCCACACTGTAACAGTTGAGTGCAATTTAGTCACTGAGATACCTTTCAGATGTATTTGTTTTTAATTAAAGCAAATTTAATTGGAGATATTGCCCTCCAAATTTTATGCCAAGTTAATTTATAAATCTTCTCCTAATGATTGCATTATTTTATGGCTGTCTTTTTTATTGTTATACAACTGAGACATTTTATTTATTATATAATTTTATGTAACTAAATATTGCTCCACTGAAGATATGATTTAAAAAATTCATGGTATATATTAATATCCCAATCACATATATGAAACTATTTTCAAAACGATATTATTTTTTACATGTCTATAAAAAGAAATTAGCCTTTCAAAATGTTCTAGAAAACTTTTTTTTAGAATACAATTCAATTCTTATTTTTCAAGTAGCAAGTTGGAATGCAGGGGATATATTTGCCATTAAAAGTTTCTTTGTGAAATGTAACTACTAAGTCACCTAATAGTGTCCTGTCTCAGCTTCAAAAAGGAATTATTTACAACATCTTTGGAATATAATCATGTGAGCTACTTTTAGCCATCTGGGCATTTTGTTTCCTGCAGACAATTTCCAGTGGTGTAGTAAAACATTCTGTTTGTTTCTTGTTAAACAGACATGATAAAATTGTCTTTATAGAGAAATTGCTTTTTTCTGACTTTCAAAATAAGGTAGTCCTTTTGCAGCAGCTTGATATAAAGGAAAACAAATAATTATTATTAATATTAATAAAACACTACCACATATACTAAAAAACATGATTCAACAATGGCTAAGAATTTAAAAAGATAAAACACACTCCAAGCAGGGTTCTTCGGCATTGCAACAGTCTCAGTAAAGGTTTTTTGAAGAAATTGGAGAGTTTTACTTAGTGAGCAGTCTGGATAATTAAAAAATTACACATTGTGATTGAAAAATACATGTAGTTCACTAAAATAGAGACATTAACTGCACTTCCCTAGCTAAACTTCTTTCAGATGTCAAGTTTATACTTTAATTAGAACAAAAGACCTATATTAACTTCAATGCAATGTAATAATTCATAGTAATGATTGTATATTAATCTCTTGAGCTTGTTGGATTATAGCACATGACATATGGTATAGAGCAGGCACTTGTGTGGTCCTCTGGGGACTGAGGTTGTGTATATTAATTAGCCCCTGGAAAATAGAATCTGTCTCTCTCTGAGAAAAGCTGCTTCAGTGCTTATTGGCCTAAGGTATCACATGAATTAGATAGAACACTGTCAAGCTCTGTCCACACTCATCCAGGCTTCGTCTAGAGGTGGGCACTGAAACAACTGCTCCTGAGTTAATTCTTGACAGAATCCTCTTAAGCAATTAGAGTAGCCATACATTTCTTTGGTTTCAATTATTGTATTTTGGCTGAAAATATCAAAATTACCATTTTGGTTACAGAAAACTACAGACTTCGAAGAGAAAATAATCTAACAGAAATGTTACGTGAAGCAGCTTCTTTTTCTTGAAGGCTATCTGAAATGGTTCAATTTAATCCCTAGCTTTGTAGATTCAGATACCATCAGAATATAAAATTATAAATGTCTTTAAGTAATATGTCATCTCACAAGGAGCAAGGACTCAAGACTCTTGGCAGTCCCAGGCATGCTGAAGGCTCTCCAGTGCACACCCTCGAAGGACAATGAAAAGGTATCACAGAAATAAGACTCTCGCTGATTTACAGATAAATGCATATTGAGTCAAATAGGTCTTAAAATTACTTTTTTGAAGTAAAAAAAAAAGCCTAATCTCACTGCTAAAGCATAACTAGAAAACAGAAAGTTAAGTGGACATGGTGGTGACCAAAAGTGATTGAATTAAAAAAAAGGGTTTTTTGCAACTCTTCTTTTAAATTCATATCACTTCAAAACTTGAATTTCATAAACCACTTAACTAAAAATATTTGCATTTAATCGAGTGCTTAGAACTCTGAAGTTTCTTAAGATCTTTTAGAGTAGCAGACCCTGATGAGGCTTTTTAAAGCTAGCTATTTAAACATATGGAAGGAATAAAGATTCACTACTACAGCTGGACGGGAACAGTTTTCTCACACACCACATTCTCTGTTTTTTCCCACTGGGTTTCCTCCCTGCTCCTATAGTGGAACTGTCATGTTGTTGATACATTTATTGGAATATGTGGACCCATTTCACTGTCTTTCAACACATGGATTGGCAATTGAAAATAATTCCTCTCTATTAAGAGAATGTGTGACTAAAACATGGCTAAATAGCCTATTAAACCAAAAATATGAAAATGTGCTATCCTAAGAGAAGGCTTACTTTGTGTAGTAATTAATTACCCATACCACATCATGTCTCTGAGAACATTTTAGCTAGGTCTATCAATTTATTGTGTAATTATAGTTTTTCATTTGAGGCAAAGATGCTGATTCATCACTAGGCAGATGGTAATAAATCATAGTTTATTTTCTTTTTATACTATTTATCTTTCCACTGGGGAAACCTACTGTATGTTCCATATTTATTTAACTTAAAATATCAATTAGTTATTCTAAGTTTTTAAGGATGATATAAAACTGTGGTTGTAAGTCTAAGCATCTGCTCATTTTATTATTCCCAGTGTAATTATATAGGCATTTTGAGGAGGAAATTTTGACATGAGGGTTTCGTTCTCTTTTTACTATTTTACATCTGGGTGTAGTGATATTCTACAATGGTATGTTGATTTTCAATGCTCTTACAGATATCTCCTAACTTATCTACATATGTACACCATTGTTGGGGTGGGCGGGCCACCATCATAAGGAATGATGCAATTTGTTTCTTCAAACTTTTTCATTAAACCAGCGCAGTGGCAACCTACAGTCTCATTAGTTATGCAGAAATACATTAAATTCTCAGGTCTATTACTTTCTATAACCAAATAATCTCTTTGATGTTTTCCATAGCACTCAGTGTGAAGAACACAGGACTTGATGGCAGAGGACTTGCTACCGGAGGAACATACTTCAGACACTTTAATTAGCTGTAGAACTTTCGACCACTCATCTAAGTTTCCACATTAGAAAAAAAAAAAGGTTGTTGTGGGAATTCAATTAACAAAAGCAAAAACATGCAAACATTGCCTGATATGTAGCAGGCACAGCTGTTAGATGTGTCCACATCCTTTCTTGAGAGATGCAATGGTGAGTTTTTCTTTGTCATTAACAGCAAAGCTTCAGGTACCTGTTGTTAGTGTGAGTGTTTTTTAAAGATATGTTGGCAAGTAATGTAGATTGAAAAATTTTAAACTTCAGAGTTCATAATTGGTCACCTGGGAAATCCTGCTGAAGATGAAAATTACTAGTCCTCACATTACAAAATCCACATTTAGAGAAACACCAATTTCGATTGTTAATTGATTTATCTTTTAAAGATTTTATTTATTTATTTTTAGACCGGGGAAGGAAGGGAGAGAGGGAAATATCAATATGTGGTTGCAACTTGAGCACCCCCTACTGGAGACCTGGCCCACAACCCAGGCATGTGCCCTGACTGGGAATTGAACTGGCAACCCTTTGGTTCACAATCCGGTGCTCAATCCACTGAGCCACATCAGCCAGGGCTGGGTCATTGATTTATTATAGAGCTAAAATATGCTTTCATAAAAGCATTTAACTCAATGCTCTCCTTCATACTTCTGGTGCCAGGTAGAAACCCTCTCCACATCCTCCTGAGCACTCAATCCTTTGCCTGGATTCCCTGGGAAAGTTTTGTCAGGTATAATCAAAGGATGAGCTAGTCCTTAATTAAAGCAGTGATTCCAGTTCACACAATGTTTGATAGAATGGCTCATTTCATAGGATTGCTGGAAAAGACTGTTTATAACCCTAGCATCTCAGAGAGAGCTGGATTTAATGCATGACAAAACAGAGAGGCTTAAATTCCAGTAGTGCTTTTGCTACGAGCTAAATATGTGACTATATCCAAGTTTCTTAATTAGTTTGGCTACAGTTATTGCAAACTGACGGGGTGATGATGCTTTTCCTGGCTGAAGGTAACACCTTCGGGCTTAGACCTGAATGTTTCTTAGGCTTCCTTTTAACTCCAGAATATATGCTCTTCCACAAAGGGCAGCATCCCAAATATACCCTTCTTGAACACAAGTTCCAGTGGTGCACACTTGTCACATTCTCTTGGCATTTATGGTTTATTGTATCTTGAGACAATTATATATATGAAGGATTGTGAGAATTAGCAGGCACCCTGATATCTCAGCAAGAATTAAAACCTACTACCAATTCACCAAAAACACTTGTTAACTTGCATAGGATTTTATGTACCTGGATCAATGGGAACAGAATTAAAATTATAGAAATTTGGAGGAACCTGAAGTAATCAGACCGTGCAGTATTATTCCTAGTTAAAGAGTTTTGTTACAGTCAAAAGATACAGGGCAGCATCTGTAAAACTGGTGGACATCTGTTTTAATTATAATTCAGTTTCTTCACATAATCTCTCAAATAGACTGAGGAAAACATGTTATTCCACAGTGAACTTCAGTTCTAATATATCAAATAGCATATAATTTAGAAACGCAAAATACCTAATATTTGGATTTTTATCTGTGTGATGTGGTTTACCTATGTACACAATCGAAACAAAAATATTTTGTGCTTTCAATGCTCTTACAGCCTAAAGGTGTGAATTTGCTTAAGATTTTGTTCTAAAACGATCAATTATCAAACTGATAAGTATTTGTCTTTGCTTTAAATTCGATTTCAGGTGAAGAACTGCGATGATGCACACATTAAAGCTTGACTGAATGTTGAAGATCCTTTGGTATACACAGCATTCCCGTACCTGGCCCCACCCATGTCCCTCTACCTATTCTCACCTGTTTTCTGCTGTTGGTTTCTGTGGAGCAAGAGGGGGCGGGTGTTCAGGTACTCAGCTGCCTGCCCTGTTAGCCCTTTCCTGTAGAAACTTGTCAACACAGCAAATATTTTCAAACAAACAAGTATATTGGTTTTTTTAAAAAGGTAGTTTCATTTCTCATGTAAAAATATATGCACACAGGCAATCAAATGAATGGATTTCTGCTTGAATTATCTAGCTAATTGCTTCCATTTTCTTCTTTGCCTTGAGCGTAAAAACATTACTTAGGGTAGGAACAGCTGAGCTTTATAAATCAATTAATCAATACTGATTAATTCTTTCCCCTCAACTTAGGTTTCCTTTAAACTAAGATTAGGTTTATGCTCATCCATAAAAAGCAAAGACTTAAGACCCACAGGCTCTGTCTGCAATGTAGCTCAGCTGTGTATAATGGGGAAATGTGTTTGTTGAGTAGAGAAAAAAATCACATGAAATATTCCGAAGATATGTTTCCTCAGGGGATTTGCTTTATCCAATATCAGAAGAAAAAAATTCAAATCATTTTCTAAGGGCAAGCTAAAAGTTTAAGCTGTCACCTCACAGAAGTCTAGGGTTTCGGGGAGTAATGGATGTCAGGGCCAGTCAATGTCAGTATGAAAAGTTTCATTTTTTCACATGAGGAAAGAATTGGAGTGTGGGAAAGACTGGTTCATAAGGTAACACTGTTTTTTTTTTTCTGCATAAAATTAGGATCATGAATATTATACATATTTTCATCTTTGTCAGAACTATGGGTAAAGAAGAAAAACATATCAAAAGTTTCCTCATAGAATTAAGGAACTTTTCTCATTGATCAAAACAACTTTTTCTTTCATAGTAAGTCCTTTCTGTCAGTGGCAAAATAGCAATTTAATGCTTTTTAAGATATTTGGGGTTTTCAAAGAATGTGAGATGCTTTCATTTTAGAGTAGTCTGTTTTAGTGCTTCCAACAGAAACAACACACGGAGAAATAAGAAAAATTTTATCCCTCATAAGGCATATATCACTTCTGAATTTTTTACAAAATCAACTGAGGCAAATTAGAGATTTCAAAGCTTGTCACCTTTTAAGTTGTTAGGGGAAAATTTGCATTTAAATTGCTCTGTGCAGCTACCTGAAGATCTTTCCCTAGAATGTTTATGGCTCTTTTTTTTTATTAATACTTTAAAAATACAATTTCATAACCAGTGTATTACTACATCTAGTTGTGTTACGAACAGGCACTTCATTTCATAAAATAAAAACATTCAAAGTGGTTTTGGTCAACCAATCAGTCAAACTACTTGAGTTCTTCATATTGAATACTTAATAAAGAAGTTAATCTGAAACCATAATAACTCTCCTTTTCTATTACAGAAAGTAGGTCATTAAAAGCTCTAACATGAAAAACAACTTCTGTTCTTATGGGCTTTATCCATAGGACTGAAGATTGTCTAAAACTTCTTGGAATGTTTCCCCCAAATATTTTATATATATAAAAATACAGTAGATTTCTTTTTAATACATAAATCTTAAGTATTATTTCAATAACTGCTTTTACATATTCAGAAATGCAGATATAAGAAAAATATTAAATGTGCAAAATGTTCTTTTTGTATATCCATTAAAATACAATGTAATAATATCTTCAGATTTGTATAAAAAGTCATTGGGGGGAGAAACTTCAATGCCAGAAAATCTGATCCAATTAGAGCTTTTGTTTGAAAAATTGTAAGCAACCTTTTAAAAATGCTGAGATTTTTCTCAGTTATTTCCATCCAAGACACTGTCGAACACATTAAGTCCTGCTTTGAAGTGAACCTGAGCTGAATTAATGCTGTGCAACACCTTTGACAGGGCTTCTTGAAAGGTCTCATTCAATGCAAGTGACTTGCGGTGTTCCCCGGCTTCCAGGAGAATTGAAAACTGACTTGTCTTGTCATCAAGGTGATACAGGATGTTTCTAAAAAATACATAGGAAATATGTAAATGATTTATGCGCAATGCTATTTTCATATCAAACATTGTAATAAATATTTCCAATAAATAGGTATATTTGCAATAGATAAAGAAGTAATAATATTAATACCACTTTTCAACCTCTAATAAATTAATGGAGATAGACATCGATCACCAAAGTTTCCCATAGTGATGAGAGAATCAGATATTATGTGGTTCCTGATGGAAGGACACTACGCTATTTATAAAATAAAATAAAGTAGTTTTGCTAAAAATGTGAATTTGATGAAGCTTCTAAATCTAATTGCTAATAAATACAAGGGACACAGAAATATCTTAAATGATATCATGATGTATTATCAGCAAAATGCAGACTGTGGGGAACTACAGAATTAATGATGTAGTTTATTAAATGAATAAATTATAATAAAAATAGGTGAAGGAGCGACCTCTAGACCAGGGTTTCTTACCTTGTGCTATGAACATTTGGGGATGGATAATTCTTTCTTGTGGCAGCTGTCCTGCACACTGTAGGATGTTTAGCAGTATCCTTGGGCTCCACCCACTACACACCAGTAATTGTCTCAGTCCGTGTGGGCTGCTCTAATGGAATAGCACAGGCTTCTCAGAGTTCTGAATGCTACAAGTCTGAGATCAGAGTGCCAACGTAGTCCATATCACCAGGGGTCTTGGCGAGAGGCCTCTTCCTGGTTGGAGTCTCACATGGCCTTCCTTGGTACGTGCACACAGACAGAGCTCCCTGTGTCTTCTCTTTTTATAAGGTCATTAGTCTCAGCACAGGGCCCCACACACAATCTCACCTAACCTAATTACCACTCAAAGGCCCAGCCTTCAAATAACATCACATTAGGTAAAGATCTTAACTAACTCTCTCTCTCTACATAGATATGTATGTATATTACAGATATATATATATAGAGATATATATTATATATATATCTAATATTATATAATTTTGAAAAATATATAAAATATTTTTCAGATAGATAAAATTTAGTCCACAGCAATTGTAAAAATTGCAAATGTCTCCAGGTTGGTAAAATTATCTTTTACGGGGCAAAATTGACCCCTGCTTGACAACTTCTGCTTTAGACTTAAAGAAACATCAACCAATCATAAACTGTAGGCTCTACTAGGCCTTAATTCAAACAAACTAAAAAATGAGTAGTAATGCAAAATGGAATACTGAAGATTTGCCAACACTAAGGAATTGTTTGTATTTTAGGTGTGATAATGGTATCAGTATGTTTATAAAGAGTGTCCTTGTCTTCTAGAAATACACATAGTAATATTTATAAATGAAAAATGATCATGTTGAATTTCCTCCAAAATATTTGAGAAGAAATGCAAGGTGAAACTGTGGACAGTGTAGGTGGAACAAGATTGATTATTAGTTAATAACTGTTAAAATGGGATAATAAATATCATTATACTATTCTATCTTCTTTGTATATATTTGACATTTAAAATACCATCTCATAAGTATGGATTATACACTTGAAACATATTGAATTAACCAATGTAATCCAATGCAATAAATTATATATATATATATATATACACATATATATGGAACATATAATAACAAAAATGGTTTAAAGTTTAAGGTATTTCAAGAATAAATGTTTAAAATACATTTTAATCATTCAATCTTTTAAAAAGTATTCCTTTGTAGACAAACATACTGACCAATAAAAATAAATTAGTATAATAACTATTTAATAAGTTTTCATAATATTTATACTTTCAAATCACTCCCTCCCCTTTATCTATTTTATGTTTAATTGTAAATCATTTCTTGAAAAAATATTTCCAGAACTTACAAGTGTAAGACATTTTCAAAAGCTCTACTGAATACTTTCATTGCTTCAAGGCACATCACTCAGCACGCCGACAATCAAAACCATTATCATCTTTGTCACCCAGAACTGCCTCTTAGTGAGCTGTGCCAGTGCAACTGACATATTATGGGGAGCATGTTTAATGATTTTCAGGCTGTTAGAGTGACTTTTCAATATTTTCAAAACCCACTGGCACAAAATACATTTCTACCTAACATTCTGTGGTTATTAAATGTTAACTATTATTAACATTATATTTAAAGATGAGATATTAATAAAACATGCTCACAAAGGTTATAGGATTAATCCATCAACAACAATTCATTTAATCTTGAGCACAGGCTTTAATATGTATATGAAATATCTAGAAGACAGCTAATATGTAAGAATTCGAATACATCCTAAAAAGAATATTTAGGTCAAAAGCACAAGAAGTATGATTACTGTTTATTTTTGTCATTAACTGGAAAGTGGTACATATATTTCCTGCAGACTGATGCAATGGAGTCTGCTTGTGCCAACATTTCTTTTTCTAATGAGGAAGAAGCATAGTAACATATTTTTGAAATGACTGTAAACAAACTGCATGAATAGAAATGGGTCCTTTTTTGGTTCGTGAAACTCTACAAGGAGCTAAACACATTTTCCATATGCTGCATGGTTCAGGTAGTAGGCTATGGCAAACTATCATGTAAGATAAACACTCGTATCCATTTCTACCCAAATTGGATACAAATCAGCATGAAATTGCAAGTACTGACATTTTAGTTGAAAAATAGCAACTAGGATTTTTCTTGATAACATAAGAGAAAAATTTCATTTTGTGTAGCTGCTGATATAACTTAGGTTAGCTGGTCTTTATTATAATAGAAGCTTTTCACTTTGATAGACTGCTCTACCTTAAAACAAATTGGGGATAACAAAGATTCCTTCTTTCAATTTTTATGAGAATTATAATTTCTCCTAGTGATTTTCAAAAGTAGCTCATCTTTTTTCTAGTTCTCTTCACATACTAAAACCAGTCAGCTCACTGTTTGTGCAAAATAAATTTCTGCATTTGGATCCCTCTTCTAAAAAATTACATTCACATTACTTTAATTTTAATATTTGAATGGACAAGAAGAACAAAATTCAGCCATGTTTTTATATTTCTCAATTCTGAGAACTTTCTTATACATTCAGTCAAAAACCCTAAGTACTACAGAATCATTCCAGAGAAGCAAACTAGTATTGTACCACTTTTTGGTATGCAAATACTTCCTTTGCTTTGAAAACATTTTAATTGGATCAATGCCTCCAATGGAAGTTTCTAAGCCAAAACTCTTTGTATTCCCATGTAATGTGATAAAAATTGAACCTCAGTTAAATGGAGGTACAATTTCAACAATATATACAGCATCAGAGTACTAAACATGTCTCTGCTTCTTAATTATTCTTCAGATTAGGGCAGACTGGGAATGAACCACTAGGTACTTAAAAGGCACATGTCTGGCAAGAAAAAAATGGAAATAAAGAGAAACAATACACTTGAAGAGTTTCCATGTCAAGTATCTGTTCTTTACACACACCCCCGCCCCCAGAAATTGTATTCCTTAGTGAACCACTACTGGTCTTATACCATCTACAGAAAAGTGTCCTTTCAGAAAGAATGGGTTGTGTTATTAATTCAATAAATCACCATCCTATTTGCATACACATAGCATGTATCTCAGTATGGCATGCTGAAACATCAGACCTAATTAAAATATTATTTAATTGAACTCATTTTAGTAGTTATCCTGTTTAAAATAACATTAATTCCACCCTCATGCCTATCTTCCCTCATCTGTAACAATCTGTATCTTATAAATGTAATTCATACAGTCATCCTGACCCACACACAACACAAAGAACCTACTAAAAGGAAAGTGTAATACATTATTGATGACACTAATGAAATCACAACACACATCACTCATTTTAATGGGACTGTTTCAATGACACATCACGGTGACCAGGAAAGGAGCAGGGCCAAATTCAGAAGCCTAATTAATAATCCTGGCAGCATCAGTGAAGGAGTTGAAGCATCTTTACTCAACTGATAAACCTTTTCCACTAAGCTCAAGCAAAGAAATAGTGAAGAAAATGAATTTTGAAACAAAGTTATCTGAAGTTTTCATGAGTCATTTCCTTCTGTGTGAATTAGCAAATTAATGATGGAAATGATGACTCTCTTTCAAGGGTTCCTTCTCACATTCATAAATGGGCACAGGATGCCACCCATTCTAAACTTGAATTTTAACATTCATTTTACCCCATGTTATGAAACTCCTAAATGAAATCACACTAAATAACAAGTCACGTCTTTCAAAACTGACCGGATATACATGGTGATTGCAGAGAGAAAAGGACAACTCAATTTCTTATAATTGTTCACACCATCTTTAGCAGTTATACTAACTGTACTCCATAGTTAATAGTGGATTACTATACTTATACCAACATTAGAAAAGCCTATGTGATATTATGTCCATGAGAATTCACAAAATACATGACTGTACTATGTATAGTACAAATTTGAATTTGATCTATGCTAGCAAATGCAAAATGAGAATTAAGACTATTGTTGATATTAAACCATCAACTCACTCTTCTGACAATCGCAGAAAGATGTGTGATAGATTGTTTGAAAAAATGGTTATAATTATTCTCCTTCCTTCTATAAAGTCCATTTCAAAACGTGACATTGTAACTCTTTTTGTTAAGAGGTGGGGCATGTTTTCCTACCTTTTGAATCTGGTTTGACCAATGTAATGTGGCATATGTCATGAGTCTATGTCTCAAAAGGTCTTGCATGTTCCCTCTCTTTCTCTGGGACCATGCCAAGGCACCATGTGAACAACTTTGCGTCAGCCTGCTGGAAAAAGAGAGCACAAGGAGCGGAGAGGAGATGCTCAGCTGAGGCCTTCCTCTTTTAGCAGGAAATGCTGGGTACAGACCGAAAAACAGCCAAGAGATATTTAGCCTGGAAGAGACCAGAAAAATCACCCAGCAGAGTCTACCCTAGATGGTCATATTAAAGAACTGTGGAAATTTCACACTGTTTTCCACAGTGGCTGCACCAGTCTGCATTCCCACCAACAGTGCACTAGGGTTCCCTTTTCTCCACAACCTCCACAACCTCGCCAGCACTTGTTTGTTGATTTGTGTATGATGGCCATTCTGGCCAGTGTGAAGTGGTATCTTATTATGGTTTTAACTTGCACCTCTCTGATGGCTAGTGATGTTGAGCATCCTTTCATATGTCTCTGGACCCTCTATATGTCCTCCTTGGAGAAGTGTCTGTTCATGTCCTTTGCCCATTTTTTTTAATTGGATTGTTTTTCTTCTTGGTGTGGAGTCATGTGAGTTCTTTGTATATTTTGGAGATCAGAGCCTTGTCTGAGGTACCATTGGCAAATACATTTTCCCATACATTTGGTTCCCTTTTCATTTTTCTGATGTTTCATTTAGTCTCAAAGAAGCTTTTTATTTTGATGAGGTCCCATTTGTTTATTTTTTCCTTTATGCCCCTTGCTCTGGGGAATATATGAGTAAAAATACAGCTGTGTAGACTATCTTTCAAAAGAACCTGTGCACCCCAATGTTCACAACAGCGCAATTTACAATAGTCAAGAGCTGGAAACAACCTAAGAGCCCATTGGTAAATGAGCTGATCAGAAAACTATGGTATATTTACACAATGGAATATTATGCAGCAGAAAGAAAGAAGGAGCTTGTACCTTTTACAATAGCATAGATGGAACTGGAGAGCATTATGCTAAATGAAATAAGCCAGGCAGTTAAAGACAAATACCATATGATATCACCTATATGTGGAACTTAATCAACAAAACAAAAAAAACAAGCAAAATACAACCAGAGACATTGAAATAAAGAACAAACTGATAGTAACCACAGGGAAGGGAGGAGTGAGATAAAGGGGGAAAGAAGGGGAAGGGTCATCAAGGAACATGTATAAAGGAGTCATGGATAAACCCAAGGGGGATGGGATTGAGGGGAGAGTGGTAGGGGGAAAATGGAGACAACCGTACTTGAACAAAAAGAAAAAAAAGAAAAAAAAGTATCGTGGACACAATATATAGTTGTTTTAAGCCAATAAATTTTGGAATGATTTTCAGTGAAGCAATAGATAATTGATATAATTTGGCAGTGTTTTCTTCCCTGTGGGAAAGGAAGGATTTATGTTGTTATAGGCATTGGTTCTGTATTCTCTCTCAAAATCATTGGTAGAGCACAATGTATGATGTAGATTTAACAGTTTTTTAAATGACTGGCTTGTTTCAGAAAATACTTTACGAAAATTGTGTCAAACAGTCCACTTGTGGTAAGTATTACAAAGTTAGAATATCTCTGTTGATTCTTAGAAGTTTTAAAATCTGTTTGCAGTGCCAGTTGGGATTTTTCCACTAAACAAAAAAATAAGTTAACCATTACAGCATGATACTTTTAAAAAATGTGGATCAATTGTTGAGTTACAGCCCAAGAAAAGAATAAAAATTATTGTCTGTTTCTATTATGATTACATATAAAACAGAGCAGAGAACAGTAGAGAGAGTAAACAACTGTATTCTATAGTCAATGCCTGCTGACTTCTGGTCCATTTAACTACATTGTTTCTCAAGAGAAGTTTTTGAGGAAAAGAATAACTCTTCAGATATTCAAACCATACTCCTCTTGAATGGCACAGTGCTTGATGATTTATCAACAAAAAACAATTCTATTTCTGTACTCAAAACTTTCCATTAAAGCAAAAGATGACGCACAAATAACAATGAACACAATCTTTAGCACCCTCCAGAACTTAGAGAAGATGGTGATACAGTTGTCCACATCTTATTCACACTGATGTAATTGTTTTCTTGTTTTCATTTCCATTTCATCATTAGTTTTCTTATCTCTAACTACATGTGTGACCTAAATCTCAACATCTAGATAACTTTTTATTTTTCTTTTTAAAAATTTTATTTATTTCTAGACAGAGGGGAATGGAGGGAGAAACAGGGAGAGAAACATCAATGTGTGGTTTCCTCTCATGTGCTCCCCCACTGGGTAACTGACCTACAATCGAGGCATGTACCTTGACTGGGAATCGAACCAGTGACCCTTTTAGTTCATAGGCCAGCACTCAATCCACTGAGCCACACCAGCCAGGGCTCTATATAACTTTTTCTTCTTAACTTATTTAGAATTCATTTTCCTTAGTATTTCAGATTCTACTCATCTGTGAGTAAAATCTGTTACCCTCCAAGGAAAACTTCATTTGAATATTCTATAGGCACTTGGCAATTAACAAAATATCCTTTAATCTATATATCAAATATTTGCATTTGCCCTTTCTTCACTGTTACATTCTTATCTTCATTACCTTTAGTAAAGAGTAGTGCTGAGGTCACAAGGTAAATCAGCTTTTATTTTTATTTGTTTTCTGATTCTACGAATGAAAAGGATGTGAGCTATTCATTTTAAAGAGTTCACTCTAAAGGTAAAACTATATTTTAGGCTGTGTCTATTTAAACAAAATGAGTAATTGATCCAATATTGATTTGTCTTTTACTTTATTATACTCAATGGCCCTTATTAATCATCTAATATTAAGTCACTGTGTTTGGTACTCAGGGATAGAAAGTAAAAGCTGATACTCTATGTTGAAAGTCAAGCACATAATGAACACATTACAATATTGTTTTAATGTATTATCTATATAATAATTTATAATATCATTAGTGTGCAACTATATAATATTATATTTTATAAAATGTTTCACTTTATTCTATGTATATATTAGACTATATATATTATTTTATGTGTAGAGAAAACCCTGCTTTATAACAAAGTTTTTTGTGTACCTTGTCTCTCTATATTATATACTCTTTGTGGGTATAGTGTAAACTCTATAAATATTCTATGCAGTGTTCACCATATGCCTTTTTGTTTATGGGTAAAATTCCATGGGAAGATCTTAATGCTTGGTTCATCAGATTACAACTGCCATAATATTGGTTCAGATAACACAGTACTAATTAAGTCAATATAGGTTATTCTTTAACCAAATGAATTATTTCAGTAATGGCAAATGACCAAATCTTGGAAATGAAGTTTGAAGAGAGGCATTCTGTAGGATTCTAAAAGCAGTCATTTCTTATTTCTCTGAGACAGCCAAAAGGTAATCTTGTTTCTCCTTTTGAATAGTGTAGGTTATGGGTATAAAATATGTAAATTCTGTATCTATATTTTTCAATGGAGAAAATTCAACCTTCATATGATACCATGAAAGACAGAGCAGAGAGACAGAAACTCATTTTTAGTCACATGATAGAGATCTGAATTGAGCAGTCTAAAATGCGCTGTTCCTGACTTTCAATTGCATGGTCAAATTATTTTACTCTTCAAGCCAATTTTAGTAGGTTTTTATGTTATTTTATCAAATGTATCTAGATATATAATATTCATTGATTATTGAATAACTATTGAATAACTATTCAATAGTGAATAACTAATCACTATACATATATTTCCCTTAATAACTATTGGTATGTTTTGACTAGAAGAATTTGGATAATACATATAGTTGACATTTAAAAATGATGGCCTTGATGTAAAACCTGCATGATTTCTCTTGAATAGCAAATGTGTTATTCAAGATGATCTGAAAACTTCAAAACCAACAGAATACTATAATATTTGTTTAATTTTAGCTAGGAAAAAATCAGTACAAAACAGAATGATTGACCTATTGAAACTATGAACATTGATCTTAAAGGTTAAAGGTATTTAACAAAGTAATGTTTAAATGTTAAAACTCTCAAAAACAAGAAAAAATACCTTTCACATTTTATAGAATTGTGACACATGTTAATTTACTAAATATTTATTTTGAAAATGTGACAAAAATACTGTTTTAAAGGAACTGTCATGCTGTTCTCTTAGTTGAGTAAATATTCTCACAACTCATTGGGGCACTGCTCTTTGTAACTAGTTTTGCTAGCATAAGGAAATAAAATGTTGTGGATTATGCCTATAAACAAATAGAGCTATAAATAATTTACTGTGCAAATTTAAAAAACTGAAATCATCTGATTTTGAAGTCTTATTAATTTTTTCAAAATGTAAGTACTGGATATGCAAATTCCTACTGATTCTGTTGAAGTTGATTATAAACAAAATGCAGAACAACATTTGACTAAATTCAATATCCATTCATGATAAAAACTGTCAGTAAACTGGATATAGAGGGAATGTACTTCAACATAGCATCGCATGAAAAGCCCACAGCTCACATTACATTTAGTGGTGAAAAACTGAAAACTATTTCTCTAAGATAATGAGCAAGACAAGGTGTTGAGTCTTGCCACTTTTATTCAACATAATATTGGGGGTCCTAACCAGACAATTGGGTAGGAAAACAAATAAAAGGCACCCAAATTGGAGTGAAAGTAATGAAACTGTCACTATTTGCAGATGACATAATGTAATACGAACATTAAAGATTCCATAAAAAAATACTAGAACTGATAAATGTAGTAAAGTTTACAGGGTACAAAATCAATACATAAGAATTTGTTGTGCTTCTTTACACTATTAATGAAATATCAGAAAGATCATTTATGTAAACAATCTTATTTACAATTATATCAAAAAGAATAAAATACATAGGAATAAATTTAACTAAGGAGGTTAAAAACTACAAAGCATTAATAAAGCCAATTGAAGAAGACACAAATAAATAGATATTCCATGCTCATAAATTAGAATTAACATTGTTAAAATGTCCATAATACCATAACAATATACAGATTCAATATGATCCTTATCAAAATTCTAATGGCATTTTGTTACAGAAGTAAAACCAAAAATCCTAGAACTTGTGTGGAACCACAAGAGACCCCAAGTAGGCAAAGCAATTTTGAGAAAGAAAAACAAAGCTGGAGGCATCACTCTCCCTGATTTCAAACCATATTACAAAGCTACAGTAATTAAAATAACATGGTATTGGCATAAAAACCGAGACATAGGCCAATGAAACAGAACAAAAAGCCCAGAAAATAACCAATGAACAGATGGTCAACTAATTTATGACAATGGTGCCAAGAATATATAATGGGGGAGAAAGTCTCTTCAATAAATGCTGCTGGGAAAATTGGACAGCCACATGAAAAAGAATGCAATTGGACCATATCTTCCAGCATACACAATCATAAACTCAAAATGAATTAAAGACTTGAAGAAAGATCTGAAACCATAAACTTTGTTGAAGAAAACATAGGTATAAGCTCCCTGATATAAGTCTTGGAAATGATTTTTTAAAATCTGACGCCAAAAGCAAAAGCAACAAAAGCAAAAATAAGTGAAACTGTATCAACTAAAAAGCTTATCACAGCAAAGGAAACCATCAACAAAATGAAGAGACAACCTCCTAAACAAGATAAAGTAATTTCAAGTCATATATCTGATAAGGGACTAATATCCAAAATATATAAAAACTCATAAAATTTAATAGCAAAAAACAACAATTCTGTTAAAAATGAGCAAAAAAATTATTTTTCAAAGAAGATACATCTTCTTTGAAACAGGTACATCTAAAGATGTGCAAAACATTAGTCATCAAAGAAATGCAACTAAAGGTCATGAAATATCACTTCATGCCTGTTAAAGGGACAATTATCAAAAATACAAGAAATAAGTGTTGGCAAGGATGTGGAGAAAAGGAAACCCTTGTGCACTGTTGGTTGGAATGTAGCTTGATTCTGCCATAATGGAAATCAATATGGAGGATCCTCAGTCAATTAAAAGTAGAACTAGCATATGATCCAGCAATTCTACATCTCAGTATTTATCTGAAGAAAACAAAAACACATTCAAAAAGATATATGGGACATCCGGCCAAGATGGAGGCATAGGTGGACACACTGTGCCTCCTCTCACAACCAAAATTAAGGACAACAAAAATTTAGAACCAAAAAAAAAAAAAAAAAAAACCCCAACCAGAACAGAGAGAAAATTGAATTGTACAGAAGTCCGACAACAAGTAACTCAGACTGGTAAGAGGGGCAGAGTTGGCAGCAGTCAGAGATGGAGAGGGATCACATCAGGAAAAAGCAATAGCTAGTAGTCCTGGATGCGCAGGCTGCAGATGGCACATCCCAGGGGCACAGGCAGTGGTTACTGGGCATGGGGAGGCAATGAGCAGACCCAAAGAGGTACACAAGGTGTCAGACCATGGTCACACATTCACACGCAGATAAACCAGCTGAAAACAGGCAGCGAGACAGACTGCACAACCCAGGGCCCCAGCACTGGGAAATAAAGCCTAAAAGCACCAATTGAAAACACTTGTGGGGGTTGAAGTGCTGGGAGAGACTCCCAGCCTCACAGGGGAGTTTGTTGGAGAGACCCAATAAGGTCCTAGAACATACACAAGCCCACCCACATGGAAATCAGCACCAGAAGGGCCCAATTCGCTTGGGGAAAGCTGAGGAAGGGACTGGTATCCAAGAGAGCACGGAGCTAGCACCATTGTTCCCTCTCTGACCCCGCCCCCACACATAGCTTCACAACCCAGCAACTGGGCTTCCCAGCCCCAGGGAAAACCTAGGGCTCCACCCCACATAACAGCCGAGACCAGACCAAAAAAAAAAACAAAACAAAACCAAAAATGGCTCAAATGGGAGACCAGATCAAAGCCCCAGAGCCAATTCATCTAAACAACCAAGAGATAGCCAACCTATCAGATGCACAGTTCAAAGCCCTGGTGATCGGGATGCTCACAGAATTGGATGATTTTGGCTGCAAATCAGATGAACAAATGAAGGCTACAATAAGTGAAATGAAGGAGAACGCACAGGGAACCAATAGTGATGGGAGGAAAACTGGGACTCAAATCAATGGAGTAGACCAGAAGGAAGAAAGAAACAACCAAACAGAAAAGAATGAAGAAACAAGGATTAAAAAAAAAATGAGGAGAGGCCTTAGGGACCTCAAGTACATCTTTAAACATTCCAACATCCAAATTATAGGGGTACCAGAAGGGGAAGAGGAAGAGCAAGAAGTGGAAAACTTATTTGAACAAATAATAAAAGAGAACTTCCCCAATCTGGCAAAGGAAATAGACTTCCAGGAAGTCCGGGAAGCTCAGACAGTCCCAAAGAAGTTGGATCCAAGGAGGAACATACCAAGGCACATCATAATTATATTAGCCAAGATTAAAATGAAGGAGAGAATTCTAGAAGCAGCAAGGGATAAGGGGACAGTTACCTACAAAGGAGTTCCCATCAGACTGTCAGCTGATTTCTCAAAAGAGACCTTGCAGGCAAGAAGGGGCTGGAAAGAAGTATTCCAAGTCATGAAAGGCAAGGACCTACATCCAAGATTGCTCTATCCAGGGAAGCTGTCATTTAGAAAGGAAGGGAAGATAAGGCGCTTCTCAGATAAGGTCAAGTTAAAGGAGTTCGTCATCACCAAGCCCTTATTATATGAAATGTTAAAGGGACTTAGCTAAGAAAAAGAAGATAAAAAATAGGACAGTAAAAAGACAGCAAACTCACA